>VZTT01003494.1:31446-44212 GCA_013400855.1 Buphagus erythrorhynchus
TGGCTGGGCTTCCAGCTTGAGCTCATGGAGTTAAATATGGGGAAAACAGGCCAAATCCTTCTCTGGCTCCCTTTAGGAAGGGGAATGGAGGACACTAGGGACATCAGGGACACCTTGGGGTGGGATTGGCTCCTACTCATTAATGTCTGTTTGCTCCTCCTGAGCGACCCATCCCCAAATTCCTCTGCCCTGCCTGATGGAATCATGCTGGAAAAATGATCATCTCCCTGTGCCTTGGCCTGGGGCTGGGCCCCAAGAGGCAGCTCTGGGGAGCCAGTGGGGCTCCTTGATGTGGGGTCTAACACAGTGGATCCCCCACACCCCTCCTGCCTCCCTGGACCTCCATCCCATCCCCAGCATTTATTCACTAGCACTGCACAGGAAGGATTTGATCCACTCCAGTGTGCCCCAGGTGCACAATAGTTACCTGTATTGAATCATTGCCTTTAAAATAATCAAGCTCAGTCCTAGATTACAAGGTCTGGGTGCATAAACCCTTAGCACAAAAATTTTCTCTTATTTTGCTAACTGCTTAAACGTAAAACTGTAACAGAAAGAAATTGTCCCTATGACTCGTATTTTTCATCATTTGGTCATTAAATAGTGATGGATATAAACCTATAAAGTATCTAAACTGAACCTTTTAACAATCCATGAGCAATACTATCATTTCTTTAATAGAACTCGCTGACCGTGCCTTTCTCAGATGCCATTTGTCATTTTCAGCGTGCAATAATCAATAACTTGGCTTTGAAATAAATAATATAACAGTCACAATATATTATCTTTCAGGCTGGCCTTATACTAACCATAAAACAAGAGTAGGAGAGGTGAGAACTTTAGGAAAATGCCAAAAATGAAATACCCAAGAATGGGAGCTAAATTAACAAGCAGTTTTACATATTTTCTCTTCCAAATTCATTTGTGCTTACCTTCCTATTAGGAAACTATACCAACTTTTAAAATAAAATTAAGAATTTGGGATCATCTGATTTCAGGTTTGGGACAAATGCCATCTTGCTGTGAGGCTGGTGCTACATTTCTGTCCCAGCACTGGGTCAGTAAGGTGTGTGAGCACCAGATCCTGCTGCTGTTGTTCAGTGCAGCAATTAAACACATGCTAAGTTTAAAACACATGATTGTTCATTAAAATCAATAGGGCCCAAGAGCGCCCCTAAACTAAATGTGTCTCTAAAAACCCAGCTGGAGTTTAGAAAAGCAGCTGCACTGAGGTGGATGAGTCCTGCTGAAGTTTTGGGGACTTTCCTCAGGTCCCTCAATGACAGCAGAGGTGACATGGGTGTGCTGGCAGTGCTGGCTGTGGTGGCACGTGCCAGGTGTCCCTGCAGTGCTGTCACCTGAGGAAAGCCCTGTGCCTGTTGTGTGCTGAACTACATTTCATGAAATCTCTGGACAGAGTCTGCTGGAAAATGTAGACACCAACATAAACATAAATTCCATTTGCTTCCTCTGCCACTTCAGAAATCCCCTCAAAGGAGTAGAAAGGACAGGCTGGAGAACTGTGGGACATAGGGTGCAAGAGCAAGCTTAGCTCTGGATTTCCTCTTTTGACCAAATCTTGCTCAAATCTTTAGTTGTCCCACATATTTATTTTCCCTGGTTGAATTTGATCCATGGCCAAAAATCCTTCCAGAGCTCCTGCTCAGCCTGGGCTGGTGTCTGATCCTTTCTACCCAGAAGCAAGACTGCAGTTTCAGTGAGAGGGGGGAAGAAACCAGACCTTTTTCAGGGTTCAGGGGAGCAGTGCTGAGAGCAGAAAATTCCCCAAGAGAGTGGAAGCTCAGAAGAGAGTTTGCATCAGAGTAAAATTTCCTGGTTCAAACCTTTGTCAGAGCTGAAACACAGCAGGACTAGCACTGCTCACAGCCCTACACAGACCCTGCCCATGTCCTTGACTCAGGAAGGGAGCACCTTGGAGGTGACAAAGAGGGACATTTGGACAGCCCTGGGCTCCCTCCTGCCCACCTTGAGGTGTGCAGGGAAGGGCTGAGCAGCCAGGGCCACTGTGGTCCTGGTCTTGCTCCTTAGGGCTGGATATTTTCTGATTAAGGAGAGAGGCACTGTCTCCTGCCTGCAAAACTGGCTTTTAAGTGCTGCTCCAGGACTCCCTGCTGAGCTTCTCGAAGGTTTGCTGAGTCTGAAAGAGCAAGGGAAAAGGGAAAAGCTTTGTGTCAATAAATTCTGGCGGTTCAGCTCTGAGGCAATGTTTTCTCAGCCAGCAGTGTAACAGCTTTGGCTGTTCTTTCCAACTGGAAGTTCTTTTTGGAAGCTCTCCCAGGCCACAGTGATGCCCCATGGCAGGGCCATGCCCAGCCCTGGAGGAATGCACTCACTGACAGAGAGGAGATCCAGCAAATCCCCAAGAGATCATCATTCCCCCCTCCTCCCTGGGTGCTGTTTAATCACTGAGATTTAACTACAGACAGCAGAGGTTCCTGTCCTCAGGTCTGAGCAGCCCTTGTCACTCCTGGTTTGAACTAATGGTAACAATTAAAAGCTCACCAGCTCCGTGCTAAAGCTCTCCCATCCCCTGCTGCAGGTGGAATCGATGCAGCCCCAGCACTCACCACCCCACCAGCCACTTCATCTTCACCACCTTTTGGAAGTCACTCAATCACCCCCCCTCACCTGCCCCACACCAGCTCTGCAGGGCACAAGTGGCTGGAAAAACAAAGGTTCAGGGCCTCGCACAATGAAGTCCCAGCCTCGACTCCTCAGCAACTCTCGTAAACACAAATAATTAATTTTACATTGTCTTTTTTAAGAGCAGGAAAGAGGCAGTTTGAAGGAAGTGATTTGATTTAATTTTCTCCTCTACTTTTGAGCAGAATTGAAGACTACAATTAAGGAGATGAACTGAGAGAGGACAGACAAGAATGACTCTGTAAGATCTCTGAGGGAAGATAACTGGGGTCTGTAGAGCATTTATTATAAGTAACACCAGCATGTGAATCTAAAAATAGTGTCTCTGATGCTGTGTGTATATGACTGATATTAAAAATGACTGATTTAAAAGAAAGTGCTTCACCTCTGTTGCCAACCAGGAAGGTAGCTCTCTAGTATTCTCAGACTTAAATGCTGCCAGTATTTCACGTTAGGATAGTCATAAAGTTAAAGGTTAATAGGCTGTACAAATGACAGAGTTTAAAGGGAAAAATGAAGATGGGAAGATTTCTAGCACTTAGGGAACATTTTAAAAATGAAGCTCCTCTACCTAATGTAATTTTTCCTATATTCTTTCTCATGCTGTTGATCATTATTGAAAATATTTCTATTTGCATAAGTGATTTCTCCTTCACTGCCCACCTCCGTTTGCTTTTTGGATCATCATTACTTCCCACGGTACGTGAGTCATAATCCTGCTGCCTGCCCTAAGTCTGCTGCTGTGAGAAGGGTGAAATTAAAGCCACAGCCTCACAGGGAGGATGGGCAGGGAGACCCAGAGCACGAGGAAGGCTTTTATTTGATTGCAAGTCATTAGAATTGGCAGGTTGAGGAGCAAGGCAAAGCACGTGCATTGCTGGAAAGGGGATTTGGTTGTGGTGTTTCAGATCAGACCAGACCAGATCAGATGTGGTGAGTGGTAAAAGGGGGTTGCTGGGTCAGCCTTGATGCCATGGGTGGGGTGCACTGTGTTCTCTAACCCTGGAGGTGGAGGTTGGAGCCCAACAGTGAGATTAATGTGACTTAGGTAAATACACAGAGTCTGCCAGTTGTCACACCTGCTTTTGCACTGAGGGGGAAAAATTCTCCCTTGTTGTCTCTGTTTGCCTTCCAGAGCAACTGGAAAAAATTGTGCTGGAAAAGGGGTGAAACATGGCTCTTTGAAACTTCTCATTACCCTGATGCTCTTCCCTCTGTCTGACCAGGTCACAGGAGGATTCAGGGTGGAGGACTCTGCTCAGGGTAATTCTTTCTCAGCTTGTCCCAAGTACAACATTGCACACATCACAGGGCTAAGCTACAATCAGCTGTGGGCAACAAGTAGAAGCATCTTCCAGACAGAATTTATTCTCACTGTTTTTGTCATTCTCACTGCTTCCTTTACTTCTGTAGGTATCTGACAGTCCTCTCCAGGTATTGCTGAAGCCTGGGTGTGCAGAGGATCTGCCTGGGAGACAAATAAAAAATCTGATCTCTGCCTGGCTTTAACACTCTGTGCCTCCACAGGTACCTCTGAGCTTTTCCTCCTCTGTTTTTCAGCAAGTTTCTACTTTTCTGGAACATGTTCCTAAAAACCTTCTGGGCCCAAGAGATGCTAAATTAGTCAGATGCTCCTGATTTATTGTAGTCCAAGCAACAAATAGGTCTGGAATAAAAATGATTGCTGAGCAGAGTCTCCTCCCCTCTGCAGTTGAAATGGAGAAGGAACCATGCCTTGTTGTTCTCTCTGGTTAGGAATTTTATGGTTTTCCATAGGGCCTGACCTTTGATTCTGCACAGAAAGTTCCTGAAGCTGTAGGAGATGATCCATGCAGAGCTGCTCTGAAAACCAGGACATCAGGCTTCACATTCCTTGTGCACAGATCAAGGGAAAGCCCAGGGAGTGCCTGTCCCTAAGGATAACTGCTGCCCTTGGCATCCTGCAGGAAGGACTCAAGGCTGCAGTGGGGACATTTCATGCTATGAAAAAAAACCCCATGCAAAGCACGTTTTCATGAATTTCTACGGAATTTCCAGGAATATTGAATGGCATTTCCTTTCTTCTTTCCTCCCTTGATTTCCAATGTTCCAGCCCTCAGTTAGTTGCTGCTACGCTACATATCTTCCAAAACTGTAATATTAATATAGCAGAACACGACAGCATTGAAACTCTTGTTTAAAGATGTGCAAGGGTTGTATTTCTTTTGCATGTGACACTGCATAGAACATGATTAAAACAATTTTAAATGAAAGAGGCAAACCCACCACACCCTACCAGGTAAACCCACCATTTCACACCTCCTTGTCCCTTCCTGCAGGGACTAAAATGCTGAATAAAGGAAATAAAAGGGCTGCAAGGAGTAAAATGCTTGCAGTACAAACGTTTTTTTAGGAGTCTCTTTTACCATTACTTGGATTAAAAACTTGGATTAATTGCAACACCACCAGCAATTAATTTGCAGAGTGTTTTCCTTGTCTGAAATTTTCAGTCATGTGCTGCCTTAGCAATTGTTTGCAGTTCCTCTTTCCACCCTCAGGACTTGTTCTGTGATAAACTTCTTGGATCCAAGTAAGAACACTGAAGAAAAGAAGAGTTTTTTGGAGTTTTTTTCATGCTGAGCCTTTTTCTCTGAGGTATCTCTGTCTCAGAGACCCCCACACTGCTGGGCTGGCTGGTGGAGCCCTTCATCCCTCTGCCTCAGCAGGTACTTGTGGAGGTGTGGAATTGCTCGTGGTGGAGCCTGTGGAATTACTTCTGTGAATAAGTGCTCACCTAAAAAGAAAGGGTCCTTTCTATTTGGTCCTTTGTAATTTCTGGTTCTTCATACATTTTTACAGACGGGTGGAATGGTTAGAATGTTCCAAAATAAAAGACAGTTTTCTTTTGAAAAAGGGGCCATGCCTAAAAGTTGAGAGTGGAAAAGGCTGCCTGTAACCTTTTATTGGCTTCATTCTCTCTAATATATCTGCCTTGTACGCCAAGAAAAGTATAAACAAATGGCAAGGTATTGGTTTTTCACTAACAGGGTTTAAACCAAGGGTATAAAAAGCATATCCTATCTGACGCTATTTATGAAACAATTAATATTGTCAATGCCTTTTCCATCTTCTCCGAGTTACACATACTGCATAAACTTTGATATATCCCTGAGAAGTACAAAAATACCAGCTGGGGAATAAACAGGGCAATGCATCAACACTGTTGGAAAGGGAAACAATTCTCACATCTTCTTACGAAATTCTTTGACATTAAAATAACCCGAGATGTAATTGTCTTGAATTTGCCCGACAAGGCTTGGGAAACGGTAGACAGAGGGTCCTGGATTTAACTTGTAAACTCAGAGTTTGGATACAGTTAATTATTTGGTTGTTTGGAGCTTTTACGATAGCAGCGAACCTCTAATTCTTCTCTTTTTAAATTTTTTTTTTTTGCCTTTAGAACACAGCCATTAAGCCCCCTCTTTCTGTGTCGCACAACCCCAGGAGCACACGGGAGCTCTGGCCCTCCGTCGTGCTCGGAGCAGCGTTATCCCGGGATGTCCGGGGGGATCCAGCCCCGCTCCCGGCCCGGCGGGAGCCGCTCCCGGCGCTGGCCGTGGTGCTGAAGGGCTCCGGGAGCGCCTCCCGGACCGGCGGGGGAGCATCCTGCGCTCTGTCCATCCACCCACCGCTGGATTTGTATTTATTAGCAATACTATAATAATAACAGGAATTCAACTCCGCGGATTCAGATGGAAATCTGCTCCCAGACGGACCGGTGGGGGTGTTTTGCTCCACTTAATCAGTGGTTTGTCTCAGTCTCTTCTGCCTTCACTCAGAGCCAGGATTAACAAATACACAAAGGAAACGGATTTTCTCGTGTTTGGGATTGGTTGTTTATTAAATCTTATCAGAAAGTACAGAGCGTTCAGCAGCGCTTCTAGCTACCTGCTAGAAGCGAACAAAATGGAGCAAGATCCAACTGCTACAAGGTCTATTAAAGCTAAACAGTCCAATAGAGAATTAACACCTATATTATTTATACTTTTAACCCAATAACTAACTTCCCATGACCCTCAGTCTGACACTAACTGTCTAATCAGAAACTAAAACCTAAAACCATGAAGAAGAAGGAAGATGAACACCGAAAGTGACACCACCCAAAATCCTCCATCTTGTCCTATACCTATTACTATATTATAAAAACCTCAAATTTAAAACCCTTCACCATGTGAAAGCACACACTTCTATTTGACTACACACCCGTGATTTTGACTTCATCACTCAAATTTGGAAGTCTTCTCCAAGGCCTCAGGTCAACAGCAGTGTTCTCCAGGAGGTCAGTGCCAGAAAGCACAGAAAGCTCAAAAACCCCAGGTTTCTGGGATCCAACACCCAGATAAAAAGCAGAAACATTTTGGTGGGCAATATCACACAGAGCCCAAGTTTCCCAGCTGAAGATTCTCGTGGGTAGCTTTGCATTTCTGCTTTAATTGCTTCCCCCACCCTTGTTTGTCACCTGAAAATATCAGCGCTGCTTATCAATAACCCTGTGTGTGTCACGCTGCTGCCAAGCATTCCGATCAATATATTATCATTTCAGAACCTGATTGGGAAGGTGAAGGGCATTTTCAAGGGCATCTGGAAATCCTGACCAGTGCTCTGCACTCTCGGATCAGTTTCAGTGCTTTACAAGCACCGTGGCTGGAACAGAATCAGATGAGGATCTCTGACTGGGGGGACAGCGCCTCATCCTCTCCCTCCGAGCAGCCCTGGCTGCCAAAAACAAACAACTAAATAAACAAACAAACAAACAAACAGTCAGCACAGGTGTCGTTCACACAAGTCTTTTCACGTTTCCTCTGTTCTTCCCTCCACTGCAGCTCTCAAGCACAGCAATACATGACAAACCTCTCATGAAGCATGACATGTACTGTACAGGATTTTCCTGACTGGAATATTCAAGGTAATGTGATCTGGGTGGGTTCTGTTATGTGTTGAGGGTTTTTTTCATTGCACAGATAACTCAGATGTCACACTCTGGGAATGACAACACATGGCAAGGATGCACATCAGGCTGCTGAGGAGAAACAGCTAATGTTTATTTCTGTGTTAAAATTGTTATTTTGGCAATTCTATTTCTCTGTAGATACCCAACATTATTTAAATTCGTTGCATTTCATGCATATACTGAGCTGGAAGTCTTCCACTTTCTGTCACACGTAATATTTTATTATTATTTGCCCTATCTGCCACCTGAACAAGGTGTTTAACTGCATGCCATCCCTTTTAATAATTTTGAGTGTTTTTTTCCTGATATTATTTACAGATTCTTAATGACAAGCCAAAAATCTGCTAATGTAAAATGATGTGACAAAGTGACCTTTGGTTGTGTTTTGTCACTGCTTCATGGCTGCTTTTCACATCTCCATATGAGGAAGCAGTTTCAAGCCACCACTCTGAACTGGTTGGATCCCTGTGTCTTAATTCCAAAGAGAATCTTCTCTTGTCCAAAAAAAGTGCAACTACCATGGCTGTGATGGTGATGAAGCTGAGTGTCAGAAGTTTTGCACAACCTGCATTCAATCCTGCTGCTCTCCACCAGCATTGCTTCCATCAGGTTTATTACTGATGAATTTCTGATGTGTATTGCTAATGTTTAACCAAAATGTATTAAAAATATTTTCTGTATAATGCTTGTTTTTCTAATAGATTTCAAGTTTTTCAATGGTATAATAATAATAATAATTAAAAAAAAAAAAAAGCAATGTAAAAAAAAACCTCAAAACCAAAAACAAACAAAGAAAAACATCGATGTAAAGCTGTGGCTCAAAGTAGGATGATTTGAAATTTGTGCAGTAATTTCTTGGCCTCTGATACTTTATTTTTATAATGTGAAGTTGTGCATTTATACTAGTATTTTTAGAAACAAGAAACTTCATTGTCTAGGATAAAGATTCCCCTGGAATTTACAGGAAGGTTGTGTAGAAAGAAGCCCAAAAATGTTCTTTTCTCTGTTCTGTTTTGTAGAACAGGTAGAACAGAGTCTGTGCACCATGGGAGCAATGTAAGAAAAACTCTCTGAATATCTGAAGATAAGAAACCTTGGAGATTTCCCAGCCAAACGAGGGAGAAGGAGCCTCCTGTGGTGTGTGGGGACTGGCAGGAGAGGCAGAATCATTAATAAGTGCAAAGCACACAGGGGTTTTGACAAAAAAAGCTCTTGTGGAAGCACAAAATGACCCCATCATTCATTTATTTTGCAAAACCACGATCTATTTTGGGGATCTGCTGACTCAGAACAAGCTGGTTCAGGCTGTCATGCCAGCTACAGCAAACGTTACTAGGGAAATTAGGGTGATCTGAGGATCTCTACATGAAATTCAAAACACAGCTCCTGTTCAGTAGGTACATCCAGCATAACTCCTCTACAATTGCCAAGGATCTGTGATATGAACACAAGAGGCTTTATAAGCAGCTGATTTTTGAGTCAATGGGCTGTAACACTTTTGAAATCAATGATTATTTAAGAACTCCTAAAACTGCACATTATCCAGCTGCCCTGCACACAAACATTGGATCTGCTCTGCTCTCTGTTGGCTCTCTGCAAATGGACAGTTTGGATCTGAGAGCTGAAGGCTGAGTGTGGGTCAGAACACCTCTTTTTTAGCCACAGTCACCATAGGGCTCTGCAGCAATTTTCTATTTCAGCAGGAGCTGGAAATACTCAGCATTTTTCAGGTGAAGTGACAGCATTTTTTTTTTTTTNTTTTTGGATTTAATAAATGACCTATTTATGGCCACATCTGCTTTTGGATTTCACCAATCCTGATGTTTACATAGTCCTGGTTTTGATTTTTGGGTGTTTTTATTTTTTTTACATGATACTTCAGAGTTTAACCAGCTATAAAAGCACTGGTCTTCAGATATAAAGCTGCAAACCCACCATCTATTCATTTTTCTTTGGGTATCTCTGTCCTGACATATTTTGAAAGATGAGCTGAAGTTTATGTTTGGATAAGATGTTGAAGAACAGCACATGCTCTGCCTTCAAATCCTCCAGTGATGCTTCTCACAAAGGATTTCCTCCAGTGTATTCAGCTGACCTCCATTCGGTGAGTTCACTTGTGGAAGTGATAAATTGTGCACACATGACTAATACCAGGGTGATGAAACCTTCCAGAAATTAGACTGGTGGGCAAGACAAAGCGACAAAAGCAAAGGATACGTTGTATGAGACTGTGATGACATCAGAGCATCTTCTCATTCTATAGAGTACATGTGTAGTGCTCTGTGACTGTGCTTAGATCACCTCATCAGTTCTGTCCCTGTGGGTTTACTCCAAATTACACGGAATTTGCAGCAGCACTTGCTTCACAAAAACATCACAACCAAGAAATTTATCCCCTTTTCTGATAAAAATGCTATCTCTGTGAGTCAGACACAGGACTGTGATGAGTCTCAGAAATAAATGTCTCATAAATTGAAGAACCTGCTTTCTTGAAGCACTAGGAGATTCTAATATTTTTCAGGGAAGACTCTCAGCTTGCCAGGAAACCACTGGAAAACAGAGACTAACAAAGCCTTCCATTTAAAGGTACAAAAATGCCATTGTAAGGCATAATAAGGGAACAACTTTAACTGTTCCAAAATACCTCTCAACCCACACACATCTCGTACACCCTGATCCACTCAGCCTGGGGAAACCTGAGACAGGCTTCCAAGCATAACTCCCTTGTAGTTTTTCAAGTCTTGAATAAAACATCCTTATCAAAAATATCCCACAAGAGACATTCCTTTTGATGAGAAAGTAGCATCCCTTCTCTGGGTAACCTCTGTTTGTTTCCAGCCATGCTTTTCAGGAGAACTTGAAAGACTGACAGAGAAATGCCATGTTTCTGAAGAACTCAGATTTTAAAAAGGCCCTGATAATATGAAAGGATTTGCAATAGGAAAGGGAGAGCCATTGAGAGCAGCTCGGACTCTGGTGCAGTTAATCTTTGGCATATTCACAAAACTGTGTTTGCATTCCTGGAGAGCATGACAGGAGCTCTAAAATCTGATGGTGGAAGGATTAATTTTGATTGCCTGGGAAAGGAGTGTTTCTGTGTGGGGCAAGCTGTTAAATGTCTTCTCATCTTTTCTTCCTTCTTCCTCTGGACATCCAAACTCCGATGCAAGGAAGTGCCTCAGCATTTTCCTGTGGGAGTATGTTTAATATTAGCCACAGAACCAAGCAGTGCCTGGGTGGAATTCTGCTTCCCTACAACACCTGGCAGTCCAGATGCTGCAAACTTCTTCAGGAGAGCTCCCACTTGGACAAATAAAGGAACGAGGAAACTCAGCACTGCATTTCCTCAGGATGGAAAAGAGAAAGCTGAACCCAAGGTGACCCAAAGTTTGTCACCTGTGGTTACAGTGGTGACAGATAAAGATGGGCAAGAAACTGGGTGACATACAGGCTGCAGTGGGTAATTCCTGCCAGGGAAACAGGGCTGCTGTGCTCTGCACATCCTCATCAGCAGGCTGCAAGCCAGGGCTTTTTGGAGCTCATAGCAGTGGGGCACCACAGAATCACAGCACACAGGTTCACTCTCCAGCCTAGCAAGAGTGTAGCTCTTTAGAAAAATAATGAAAAAGAAGAGGCAGTGCTGAGACAGGATAAATAAGGAGATAAATCACTTTGCAATACAATACAGCCAAAACCCGAAAATAAACAATTACTTTAAATCATATCAAGCACCTATCACAAACATCACATTTATACAATTGATCCATGTGTAAATTAGCCAATTAATTCTGAATTGCAATGCTAATGAAATAATAATTATCTGTTTACAATGGAATGGTATGAGTGTAAGTCTAGAAACAGAAATAAAGACTGCAGCAAAATCCACTCAGCTCCATCACCAGTGGTCAAGGAGGGAATGGTCAATACCGGTCTTTAACACCCAGATATTGCTGGGGAGGGGGAATAAATATAATACATAAATAAGCAAGAAATCTATGGACCTTAAATAATAGAGATAGAGAAATGTTCTTTTAGAACACTGCAGGGTTTTGTTTGTTTGTTTTGTAGCAAAGAATTGCAAAGTGAGAATTTCTTTCAACATTTCCAGAGGCTGGTTTGATTTGTTGTCCTTGCTTGGCTTTCTACCGTGAGTTGTTTGCCCTGAGGGACTCCAAAGGGATTAGGACCTGATAATTACCAAAGCACTGAAAGATGGAAGGACAAGGGTGGGAGTTTCAGTACAGAATTATTTTGGTGACTCATATCTAAATAAAATCTTCACTGGGATGTAGAAATGCACCAGGATCTCCTATGAGAACTTTTCACCCTTAGCTTCTCATGTAAGAGCAGCAAACATTTAGCACAGAGCTCTAGCCCATGTCTCAGGCAGGAGCCTGATTAAGGTGGCTATTGGCTGTTTTCTGAATAAAAACTGTTTCCTGTCTGGGTTTTTTTCCTCTGTACATTTTACCCCGGAGTTGAGGGATATTCCCAGAGAAACAGCCTTTCTTTCTTTCTTTGAAAAATTCCCGATGACCTTTACTTTGCCAGGTGCTTAAGTTGTTAACGAGAGCAGGAACAATAAACAGTTGTTAATAACAGAATATTTCTGCAAACTATTAATTGCTGAGACCCTATCCCCAAGATGTGTGGAAGGTACATGAAATACCAGGTCTGTTGCAACCAAAAATATTGTATGACTGGCTCTGTAGAATTTTCCCCTCTATTTATAATCCAAATTGCTCAGGAGGAAGAAAACTCCTGGGCAGTTTGATTCAGATAAAAAATGTCACGCTTCAAATTGCCAAGCGGATGTCTTTAAAACGAAATAGTAAGAAAAATCATGCAGATTTGATCAAGGCATTAGAATGTTTAGGAGTAGAGATTGTTGCCCCCTATGCACATGTGAGTCCAGAGCTCTGCGTGTGCCAGGGCAGATTTTTGCAGTGCACGCTCAAAGGTATTCCAAAATGTTTAGAAGGATGCCAGAACTGAGTGGCTCCTTCCTTCCTTCCCTCCTTCTCGCTTCCCAAACCGGGAGCCACACCTTCCTTCGGCCCCGCCGCCCCGGAGCGGGTACCGGCGGGCGGGAATCCGGCTTACCTCCCCACC
>VZTT01003495.1:6733-19513 GCA_013400855.1 Buphagus erythrorhynchus
AATAGAAAATCTTAAATGTTATCAAAATTTCAAAAACATATTTCATTATTAAATATCACTATTAAGAAGAGAGGAAGACAATCATTCAGTATGTTTCTTTGTGGTTTTTTTTTCCTTGAAAGTGTATTCCCTTATATGCAACACACTGTATTTTATAAGCACTTTGAGAATGTTTCACTCCCTACCCAAGTGGTAGTTTTCTTGATCTTTGGCATTTAGTTTGAAATTTCAATTTCAAAAGCATAGCTTTTTAACTATGGGACTAAATATTTTGATCTTAAAAGAAGACTGAAGTAGTACTGTAAGCATTTCCATTTTCCCTTGGTTTTGAAATTATAAACCTAATTTCAGTGTTCACTTACAAACCTGATATTCACAGCTTCAAAATACTCATCAGAACAAAACGAGTGATTGCAATACCACATGCCATTTTGCTGAAGGCTCAGTCAAAACCATTATTCTACAGCAAAAATAAAATCATCCTCCTGATCATAATAAAATAACATCAACACAAAGATAAAAACATAATCACAAAGATGAGCAAAGGCCTGGGAACCCTGGCATGTGGGAGAGTGAGAGAACTGAGTTTGATCAGCCTTGAGACAAGAAGGCTTAGAGGAGACCTTGGCACCATGTCCAAAGAGTGGCTAAGAAGATGGAAACTCCCTTTTTACAGAGAGTCCCACAGAGAAGAATAAGGGTAACAGGTGTGAGCTACTTCTNCTTTTGATAAATTAATTCACTTAATGGAGCAGTATAGATACTGAAACTACAAAAAAAAAAATCAGAGATTCTGTTCACGTAGCTGAGAACCATTCCTCTCTTCAGCTTTTAGTAGTGTCATTTCTGTGATTTAAAATCCAACATTCTCATATGGTAAAACTGCTGATTGTTTAAAAGGATAATAGAATATAGACCCCTTTCTATAAACAAGATGCAACTTATCTATCTTATCTCAAATAGAACCCATGTGTTAAGTAGATATTAACAGGTAACTGTAGTGCATTTTAATGTTTTATATTTAAAATACATGTGTTACATATCTCATATGCTGCACTTCCTTTCTCCTTCTTTCATCTTTAAAACAGCATACAGATACAGGAACATTTCTTCCACGTGAAATGATCACTTGAAAGTCCCAGATATTTTCTCCTTCCAGTGCTAGCAGAGGTGATAAATTACAACAAATTGCAAGCCTAACAAAACAACACTTTAAACTGTATTGTCATATTTATTATAAAGTTCCTGGTTCATTGCATTTTGGCATTTTATACAACTGGTTCTGACAGTGATTAACATGGTTTGGGCTTCTGCTGTTTCACCCAAGAGAAATAAAACACCAAAATCTCTGCAGGTGTGTAATGGGCCAGGGATTCACAATCTGTTCTGCAAAGTCAGACTTCAAAGACTTCAAAAACAAAAATACTAAAGTTGGCATTGCCTCTGTAATCATTTATAGCTTTTTTGCATATTTCAAGGAATTTTAGTTTCAGTGTTTTAATCAGCAGTTATTCAACAGATTTCTGCAACAATTTAACCAATTGCACGACAAAGTCTCCATTATCTCTGAGTTTCACACACCAAGTAACATACCAAGGAGTAGATCTGAGACTTAGTAACAGGGCAAGCTAAATTATTGAGTACTTACTTGAGCTCTAAAAGGGGCTTTCACTTACTTGAAGTACACTGTACAATTTATCTGATGCATATGCGTGGTTAGAATTATACAGTAATTACAAAACAGCAATCACACAGTTGCACCTGCAGTACAGGAGCCTCAGGACAACATCCTAATTGTTTCTGTGATTACCTGTCTAAAAGCAGCACAGAACATACTGAAGAAGAGGTAAAGTTCAGGTTACAATTTCAAGTCCTTTACAACTGAAAAAAAGAACCAGAGAGAAACCCCAAAATAATACCTATTTCTACAAGTGTCAATAGAAAATCTTAAATGTTATCAAAATTTCAAAAACATATTTCATTATTAAATATCACTATTAAGAAGAGAGGAAGACAATCATTCAGTATGTTTCTTTGTGGTTTTTTTTTCCTTGAAAGTGTATTCCCTTATATGCAACACACTGTATTTTATAAGCACTTTGAGAATGTTTCACTCCCTACCCAAGTGGTAGTTTTCTTGATCTTTGGCATTTAGTTTGAAATTTCAATTTCAAAAGCATAGCTTTTTAACTATGGGACTAAATATTTTGATCTTAAAAGAAGACTGAAGTAGTACTGTAAGCATTTCCATTTTCCCTTGGTTTTGAAATTATAAACCTAATTTCAGTGTTCACTTACAAACCTGATATTCACAGCTTCAAAATACTCATCAGAACAAAACGAGTGATTGCAATACCACATGCCATTTTGCTGAAGGCTCAGTCAAAACCATTATTCTACAGCAAAAATAAAATCATCCTCCTGATCATAATAAAATAACATCAACACAAAGATAAAAACATAATCACAAAGATGAGCAAAGGCCTGGGAACCCTGGCATGTGGGAGAGTGAGAGAACTGAGTTTGATCAGCCTTGAGACAAGAAGGCTTAGAGGAGACCTTGGCACCATGTCCAAAGAGTGGCTAAGAAGATGGAAACTCCCTTTTTACAGAGAGTCCCACAGAGAAGAATAAGGGTAGCAGGTGTGAGCTACTTCTGGGGAGATTCCAGTTGGGCACAAGAGGCCATGCATTCAAAAAAATAATTATCCAATCATTTACTGCAAAAATCTCCCCAGGGAAATGCTGTATTCCCCAACGCCAAAGCCTTAAAATCCAGCTGGGCCAACGTGTCCAGACTGTGCTTTTGCCAAGAAAACACTGGAGCTGATGATGCTCCAAGTCCCTCCCAAGCTGGTGTTCTATGAGATTATCAGAAGGAATAAACCAAACAAATCGACCATAAGAGGAAGGTTAGGAGGGCTGTACAGTCTTTAGCATTGTTCTTTACTAGATGATGATTAACTAAGCAAAGGGTCTATTAGAAATCTTTTTAATTGCAAAGCTGTTGATGATTTAATAATTAGGTTTGAGTGAGTCATGCAGAGGAGCATCACCCTGTGTGCTGTCCTGCCTCCTGACTTGGCTGAGCAATAGATTGCTGCCTTCTGAATGCCTCTGCCTCTCTATTTATTTTTATCAGCTTCAGCACCAGACTTCTGAACAAAAAAGCCACACCTGATTCTTTATTAAGAATTCCATCTTTTGAAAAAAAATTCTTTAAAATTGTAGGACTTTGGTGCTCCACATGAATTCTGATATTGTCAGTCTGAGGGAATTTAAGAGATAGCCAAGTAACTAAGTAACTATTTTATTTGCTACTCTTGGAAACCAAGAAACTTCACAAAAAATTGCTGCAATTACACTTTCTGCAAGGATTCAATTAATACTAAGGAAATAGTGCAGTTAAAATACATCACTAAACATGGCTGAAACAAAAGTAATTCATCTATAGAAACTGAAATGTATAAAAAAGCCCAGTAAAATCACGACATAATAGGAGAAAAGGTAAAAGTCATGCTATACAGAAGAAATGGTATTTGAAAAATCTACCCAATGAGGGTGGATTTCTAAAGTCTTACACAAAGAAAAAGGTTGCATAGATGCCTTGCAATGGCAATTTCTTAGAAACTCAGTATAAAAACTTCAAAGTCCATTCTTCCTGAGAAACCTCACCTGTTCATTAGATAACAGCTGGAAAAGTAATATGCACACGACTTTTGAAAAGTAGATTTTCAACACACCATCATATACTGACTTTGTTCTGACCACAGACAGTTCATAACCCTCCTAAGACTGCTCTGGCAGCCATCATTTGCCATTATTTTTGGTGCTGATGAAACACAACTTTAATATATGGTCTCAACTCTATTGTGTGGGCTTGGGTGTGGCCATATTAAGGAGAGCCCAGAGGCAGAGCAGACAAAATCAGAACGTTAAAAGTTGCTGTGTGCCATCAAAGCAGAGCAAAATAATGATTTAATATAACGAAACACAGAGTAGAAGCCCAGGTGATGTCTGCCTTCAATATGTCCTGTTTCCACATATAGCCTACTTGGAGAAATAATAATTAAATGGGAAAATTATTTCAAAAGTGAGTTATTAAATCTGGACAGCAGAAATTAAAAAATCATTAGAATATTCAAGTGTCACAGATTCAAACGTCAGAGAACGCAAAACATAACAAAAATATGCTAATCTCTCCCCTGTAAAAAAATAAATCTTACTAGCATAATTATCATCTAAGCATATGTGGCAAAATAATAACTTTCTTCCCTAATACCCACAAAATTATGAGACATGTAGGAGCTCAATAAGGTATAAATACAGGCTAATCATAGGAGCTTTGGGTTTGGTTTTGTTTTTTTTTTTTCTTTTTTAATCATTAGGCATCCAACCAAAGAACATAATGTTAGGCTTCCTTTCACTACAAATATTGCACTATAGCAAAGTGAAAGGCAACCTTTAAATTTTTGTATTTTCCAGAGTTTCAGTCTCCTGATTCTAGGTCTGTAACACTATCAGTTTCTCTCTAAATTATAATAGCATACAATAAGGATGTTAATTTTTCACATTAATTCAAATATTGTGATAAAGTATTACCATGTCTCCTTGATATGAATGTTCTTTGATATTATTCCTATGATTATTAATTCCTTTGGCATACACCCAGAACTATTTATACTGTATATAAATTAATAAATTATGCTTCTAGCAGTTAGTTGAAGTCTCTCATTCCAATTTCTGTTAATTAATAATGTGGCTGTCATGTTAAATCAGAAGATTTGTGCTTAAAAAAAGAAAAAAAAAAGTAAACTATTATGTATCAAACTCTAAAAATGCTAATCAATAGCATTTAGCCTGACACTTTTGGCCTTACCTGGCATCACTTCTCCCAAGTAGCTATTTTATCTCAAAGACTTTCCCTGCAATGCTTTGTTTTCAGAGAAAATGAGAAGCTGGGGAGGGCAAAGAATTAACATAGAAATCTGATTGTTTGGTATATGTTAAATAATACATGCATGATATTGAGCAATGCAGAACTAAGACTGCAGATCCAAATGCCTGCAAACTATCCACAGGCTATAAAGATTCTTGGCTGATAATGACTCATGTCCCTGAAAGTGTCATTTTGACAGATATTGATGGAATTTTCCATTGATGCCAGCCTACTGAGAAAAGAAAAGATCTGAAATGTGAAGCTTCCATAAACATTTTGATGCTTAACTGTTACAAATGCTTTCCATGTTAAATTTCGGAATGAAAAATAAACATAGCTCAGCACTACAATAGGTACTGCATTTCATTTTGAGATGCAAACAGTAACATTCCTTTTCTGCAAGTAACACAATTATTTCACGGCAAACAGAAATGCTTATCCTCACTATGAATGTCAACCAGACAGATGATTTAATTCTGTCAAGACTTGCAGGTACCTCTGATTTCTTCCAGTTAAAATTTCCTTCCTATGCAAAACTGATTTCAGACATATTTTATAAGCTTAAAAATCTTCCTGCACAAAAGACACAAACATGCCTCCACTCAAAAAAAAACCCAAAACCCTAACTAGCAAAAATATTTATTGGGGTATGGGGCATAGGTTGAGTGGATGTAGTTTGAAACTGGAATGGTTCAAGTACTGAATTTTATTTTATTAAGACAGCTACTAAAAGGAGACTTGTTTTTTTCCTCCTTTGATGTTAAAATTCTCTCTGTATACTCTGCTAATTCTACAAAGTGGCTATCCCTGATTTATAAAAATATGAGATTTCATTTTAGAAATAACTGTTACATAAAAAAAAAAGTTACATAGAAACAAGATTTCTCATGAGTTCTCTTACAGATAACATTACTGGCATAATTAGATATATTATCATCTACCCTTCTGTTAGAATTATCTCTTACTGCAGTTCATGAGGTGCTGACTTTGGTACCCCATATGAAGATGCTTTCACAAAACCTGGAAACCAGCTTTGGAAACCAATGCTACAAGATGATGACACTGATGATGATGACAACTGATGTGGCACCCACAGCAGTAACCACACCACTTTCTGCTGGTGTTTTGTCCCTCTGTTAGTTCTCAAATTTTAAAATAGATAAACTCAGAGTCCTGAAACTCTGAAGCAGGCACCCAGTTAATTACTCTGATTGTGCAAGCACAGAGAAAGGTGTCAGCTAAAATAAGACAAAGCTGCTCCATCTGGGAGCCAGAGCAAGCGACTCCTTGCCAAACAAGCCCAGTGGCCACAGCCTGTGCAGTGCCCAGCCAGCTCCTGGGAGCAGCAGTGGAGCCCAGGCTCAGCTGAAGGGTGAGTTCCCCACAAAAGCAGCTGTGGTGGCCCCCACAGAGCCACATCTCAGTGCTGGCCACGACACCGTGTCAGCACAGCGGGTTTAAGGAGAGCAGGCAGCAGCTCAGAACAGCCATCCTATAAATCCCACCAGGAGCAGCTGACCTGAGGCTGCAGCAGCCCCACGGAAACCATCTTTAATCTCACTCAACAAGCATTCAGGGTTTTCTTCTGATGTCTCCTAGCAGACACTCTAATGTAGCTTGACCTGTAGGATACACGGGATGAAAAGAACAAACACACACACACAAAAAAAAAAAAGGGAACAGGAGGTAGAGAAGACAGAGTAAAAAAAGCATCCAACAGATTTTACAAGTTCATCGTTTAAAATTGCTCTGTACTTTTTTTTGTAAGCAAACTTGAGGTACAGGAAGAATGGAGCCTGAACATGCTATTTCTAAACTATCTACAATCAGAAGAAAATGCCCAAACTACTTTTTTGTTGAACAAAATAGCTCCAATACTTTAATTTTAGCAAGAGCCACAAATGTTCATGATTCATCTTTAGGAGACTAGAGGGCAGCCACAAGACTAAAACATTTTGAAATGCTTCCCAGTACTTCTACCATAATCAGGAAATGTTGGGATGAAAACTGACTAGGATTTATATTTCTTCTTCAATTTTAATCTTCCTGGAGCTTAGATAGGCTGTTCTATAACCCTGAAATACCACGTATTTTTCTAACACCTTTCATTTCTGTCTATTTCAGCAATACCCTTTCTATCTCAGCTAAATCTCAAAAAAAGAATGACCAATGCATGCATTGGTCACAGAGAGAATGAGAATTCATACAAAACAGGGTGCTGTTATGAAGGAGAAATTCAGCCTCTGAATGATTCAACACTGTTCTGACTATTCAGGTTCACAGATGTGTTACAGAAACACAGAATTTGTTTATACATGTATTATTTCAGAGCACATAAAATGTTTATTTATCCTGTAGTCTACTTATGCTTTCTCTGTGTGTGTCAGCTTAGCCTTGTCTTTTTTCTTTTTTTTTAGGAAACTTTTAGGTAGCCTTGTGTTTATAAAATAAATAAATAAATAGTAACACCTGAGAAGCAATGACACACCAGACTTTGGAAGTTGACTGAATAAAATTTAAAATGTGGCAAAAATGCTGAGTTTCTTCACTTAATCTAAGATTCCCCCCCCCACCCCAATCAACTTGCTTTCTCATGTTGTTATACTATAATTTCTTTCCCTAATTCTAATGTTGTATATACAGAGTCTAATTTCTTAAGATCACCCAAACTGTGAAAGTCCAGGAGAGAAGAAACAATTGGACCATTCTTCCCAGAACAAGGTCCAATTCTTTGTAAAGAAGATCCTTCTCTCCAGAACTGAAGATTTCCCAAAGTCTATAGTTTCCCATTTTTGTCAATCTAATGATGTCTGGTCTTTTATAATTCCTGACACCAAAAATTTAGTGCATTGCATATTTAATAAAAGTAGAAAAAAAACCATATTGTGCATATCTCGTATAAAAACTAAATATTTCACAGTCCATTCTCATTAGAAAGTAAAAATATTTCTCATCCATTTCTTATGTGCATTTGGGCATGTAATATGTATTTTTGAAAGCACTGTCTGAAAAATATAAATTAAAAAAAACAAGCCTTTCCAAATGGCTTGAAATATAGTGCACCAAACACAACAGCACACAAAAAATTACAAATCTTACAAAGCTATGTTTATTTACTTATTCAAAAATTAAATTTTAGGTTTAAATACAGTTGAAATAAATAATTTTTTTGTAATGGAAGAGAAAAATTACTGGTTAATTTAGTGCCTCTTCACAGTTACAATAAATTTATCATGCTTTATCTTTAGATGATACAAGTGAAGACTTGAGAGAAATAAAAGAATTTTTTGTCTTAATCCCTCAAGTTACAAAATACTTCATCCTTAAAAGTGAAAAGCACCTGAATATATTGGGGTTTTATGTTCCCAGGTTTTTTTTTTTGAACATAGTATCTCACCAATGTCCCTGAAATCAAAACCACTGGATTTGAAAATTGATTTCATTAGTGATAAAATTACTTGCAATTTCATGTAACACATCTCAGCCTGTCTTTAAACACTTTAGCAGGAGAATAACTCAATTGATCCAAGGGTGAGAACACCTCGACCAAGTTTCCAGCACCCCAAAACACACAAAAGCATTGCAGTAACTTGGCCTCACCTCATCTCCCACTCAGGGATCACCACTGAACCAAATAAAAAATTCATCACTCCTCTCCTCCACAACAGACCCACTTTTATACATCAAAAGGGTGTATTTATAATTTGTACTTTATAACATATACTTTATAATACATATAGCTTTATAATTTGACATTTTATGTATCATACATAGTGAAAAGAACACGCCATAGCACTTATGAGCCTTTGTTCTTGAAATTATGTAGTTCTGTACCAAGATTTTAGTATCATAAAGTGAATTCTAAGTAACTTAAAATGGTATATTGTTGGCATGACTATCAAGTTAAACCATATCATGTAAGTTAATATATATGTAAAAAAGGGAGCCTACATTCTGCATCTTGTACTTTATACAGTAAATTAACTTCCCTCCTCTTCATCTCAAAACTTAATTCAGATCTAAAAATAAATCCCACCCTTTTGTAAGAAATTAACCCAAAAATATTTTTCACCAGAACCACCAGTAGGAAACATCTATGTCTTTACAACAGTGATTTCAGGAAAATTACTGAAGACATTCTCAAGCTGCATTTGAGTCCATATTTAAAAGGAAGCTTAAGTAGTACTTTATACAATCATAACACCAACTGGTTCGGCTTTTCTTTGCTTGTTTTTGGGGTTGCTTTTTTGTTTGCTCAGAGTTTTTTTGTTTGTTTTTTAACTTGAGAAGGAAAATTATTTTCTTAGCTCAAGTTTTGAATACTTCTACAGCTGCCAATTTAATTTCAGATGTTCTTCCCAACAATGCAATGGTTGCAGCACAAAAATGCCCTCCTAGTCTCCTAATGTAAGGAGACATATATATATATGAACAAAGTTTCATTTTTCAATTGAAACACTGACAATATACATATGAAAATATTTGTGCTGATCAACCTTTGATTATTTTGTTGGATACACCATGGACATCACCGTTTTATTGTTCTGTTACCACCATTCACAGCTGTGTACAATTCAAAGGATTAGTTATTTCTATTTTCTGGTTTTTTCTACATTGCAACTGATTTGTGTATGGTGTCATTATATATACATTGATTATACCTGAAAGAAATAAATGAAGAACTAGAAAGGACTATGAATAAATTGAAGAGCACCAACACTCTTCAAGAACTGTACAGACAGGAATTCAGTGATAACTATATTTGCATCCTGAGACTAAGATAACTCTGATGAGAATTAAGTTATCCTTAATGAACAGAAAGTTACTCTTTTAACCTTTCTTATCAACTTTTTAAACCAACATAAGAAAAATGACTAATATCTTTTTAAAATAAAACTTTTGTTGAAATTTTTCTTAAATTTATGTTTTAAAAGATAAGGATTCAAAGTACAATATTAAAATTTTGATTTAGGATCAAATTCCTTTTTATTTGCACTAGTCTTTTTGTTTTCTTGTTAAGAAAAACATGAGGGTTTTGGCTCAGTCAAAACATGCCTCCCAGTTCTTTCAATTTTTTGCCCATTCCTGCTACAAAGTACTATATTGGAAAGAGGTTTTTCACTTTAGACCACAATTTCTCAAACAAACAAACACAACAACCTAAAAATCCCACAGAAACCATTTTTTTTTTCTTCTTTGGCATTCTATAATAGACTCTGGTGTGTTGATTTCACTTAAAAGATGCATTTCATGTAGAAATGCTCATGTACTAATTAGTAGAAAATAGGTTAAAATATCATCATGTTACAATTCATGGATTTGGCATGGATTAGGCTTCTGACACCCCATACATAAATACACAGCCATAGGCACATTTTAAAGCCACTTGGCCACAGATGCTGAGTCACCTTGACTTTCTCTGAAGTCTAAGGAATTGATTCAGCACTTCTTAATGAATATAACATTTTGATACCACCATAAGTAATGCTGTAAAGCAGTGTCAGAGTAATGCTGCTAACAGCTTAATATATTGAAAGATGTAGAAATTATTCAATTTAGCAAAGGCTAAAGGGGAATTGTCATTAAAACTGAAAACAAGGCAATTTATTTGGCAGGTTACTGACCATAAACTTAGTTATTTAACAGGTGAATGGCTGTTGGTTAAGAAGGTTGAATACCTTCAGATGATGAAGCAACACTGTTGGAACAACAGTTCCCCAAAAAATTCCTACTCAAAAGCGTGCCCTTTAACCAAATAAAAACATTTTTTAAAACTACAGAAAATGCAGCCAACTCTGTTTTAAAGCAAACAAAAACTTTTCACTGTGGAAATCCAGTAGTACTGAATTAAATTCATAAAGATACGAGTTGAGTTTGCATCTAACTTCAAGCATGAATAAAATGTCTGCAGAGAAATGCAGTTAATCCTGTTCATTCAGTTGTGCCTAAGTAGCTTGTTATAGAAGGACAGTGACCCTGTGGTGTGTGTCTTGGTGCATGCACAGTGAACTTCCAGGGAAGAGACACTCTGGGCAGATGGCTAAGAATAACCTCATCACTTACTGTTTCACAACTCTCCCAATTAGTGATGAACTAATGATGGGGATGGGGGTTGGAGATAAGCTCATAAACCGAAGCTCAAGACCAAAGTCTGGATTTTGCTTCCAAGTAAAGTGAAAACACAGTAGTTTTCAGGCCTTGTTTAAATAAAAACAAATTGCATTTGGAAATGCCAGCAGTGGAGAATACTGGCATTACTTGTGGGTGTATACTGTGTTCATCCCATGGCTTGAATTTACGTACTGAATGTTTTCACTTGTTTCTATTCTTCAAAACACCACCCTTTACTTTTTGGCAACAAAAAATTGAAAACAACAGAGCAAATCTAACTAAATTTTAATCCTGATCCTGAAATTTTAATCCTGATCTGGGCATTTTGGGGATAGAGCGCATTTTGCAATCTATTTGTATAGGAGTAGAGTGGCATAAAGGCAGTAACGTATTTTACCAGCACACTCTTAGTTATCATGCCTTATTTCTGACCCACAAGCAAAATGACAGGTGCTCTTTCCTCTGCACATGGACTAATTTTCACCAAGGTCAAATGATTTTATGCACTGCAACAGCCACTTTAATTTTTATTTATGGATTTTTTTTTCCCCCACTGAAGTTTAAATTACATGGACAAAAAATAATTCGAATTTCTCAGCCTCAAATTCATTTTGTGACACAAAAAAAAGGGTTTTTTAGAACTTTTTCAAAGATACTTGACATTTAATGTATTAGCTAAGACCATTACAGAGGATTTAAAGGAAAGTTTTAAAATCTCTTGAACACATATGCAGAAGGGGGAAAGGGGAGCAAGCTGTGAAGTTCTAAATGAAAGAAAAACCAGAACTGTCAATGCTATAATTCTTGACCTTTCTGAGAGTTTTCAAAAGTAGAATATTTAATATATTGGCATATAATAATCTCTTCTGCATGTACTACCTAAATAACTAAGGAGAAAGCTGCCATGAGTCCAGACAATCCTTGTACAGAAGATAAAAAGCTATCCTTTATTTGTTTGTACAGCCTCAGTTTTATTGTTTTTTCATTTTTTTAAGAGTTTAGATATGGTAGTGCAGATTAAGAATATTCTGTTTATTTTTTTTTTGTATTACTCTATTGATTATTTTTCTCCAAGAGTTGAATCAAATAAATCCTAGTTTGAGCAAAAAGTTTCTTACTCCTGTTTTCAGTTGCACTATGGTGGCATTACTCGTTCACTCTATTCCTTTTCTCTGTGCATTATATCCTCCACCATTAAGTTTATGAAAATTCCTAATTTCCTTGATGCCTCATCCATCCAGACCTGGGGAGCAGAGCCTGTGGTAGCTGCTCAGGAGTGCAAATCAAGCATTTCATGCCCAAAGCTATTACACAGAAATAACTGTCTGGGGTTGCATCATCAGCATTACTGCTGTAGCATGAAGGAGAAAAACAAATATTAATGGGAGAGATGGAAGGACAGCAATGAACACAAAGACTTGTTAAATCACTGCTGCTGATTTTCCATGGCCTCCCTGTTTCAGGGAGTTTTGCAAAACAACCCAGCTATTGACATGCAGGTGTTTGATCTCACATGGACCATCATAGCACCTCAGAGATTTCAGGGGTTTGTCATACATGGCTGAGTCAGGTAATTAAACTATTTGTTGCAATTAAATAGCATGAATACTGTAGAATCTACTCCTTCTTTCCTCCTAAATTTACAACAGAAATTTTAAAGTATTTTTTTAAAAGCAATGAATTCAACCACCTAGCCCAACAGATGGTAAAAAAAAAAAAAAAATAATCAG
>VZTT01003495.1:35545-46296 GCA_013400855.1 Buphagus erythrorhynchus
TGTTGTGACAGAACTTGTAGGAATAATAATTTCCCCACCTACTTTAACACAACAGAATGCTCCAAAATACTACCCTTTAAAAAGTGTTCAAATTTAAAAATAGAGATATTTCAACAGTGTCAAGCAAAGAAATAAAATGCCAAGCACTAAGGAAAAAAAAAATCTCATATTGTCCATGCAGGAAGGATTTCAATAGGATTTTTACATTATTCTACATACCATGGACTTTATCCAGGAAGATATTTATGCATATTTCTAATCTTATTAAAGGCTTACTCACTGATGAGCTCATTGTATTTCAAGATGTGTTTTTTTTTCTCCTGCCATGAATCCTATAGAGTTTTACTATATANATTCCTTTAGAGTTTTACTTTATAGATAAAATATAAAAATTACAGTATAAGTAGCCTAATAGGATGCTCCATCTGTGGCATTGACATAATAAGGTGTTTCAGAAGACATAAAAGTCTCAAGGGGAGATTTCTTCCCAACTCCAGGCAGCTAGCAGATGTCGTTCTTTCTCTTCAAAAAAAATTTAGGTCTCGTTTTTGAAATGCAACGTGTTCTTGTCTGTTTCATTTTCCCTACAAAACCATTCTTTTTGAATATTGCTATAAAGTTGATTAAGTTTGAATTCTATTTGTTAGAACTATGACATTTAAAACATAAAAAAAACCAAACAAAACAAAACCACAATCCCCAAAAAGAATTCACAAGATCAGGATTTAAGAACAGCAGAAGGGAAAAGAAGAATCTACATTTTTGTGTTCCTTCTGGGAGGAACAGGTCTTGGTCTCTCTGAGAAGTATAAAGAGTTATCATAAGTAAAAGTGGGAGAATGCTGTAGAAATGGTGTAATTTACTGAAATGGAATTACATAGGCAGCAATTAGCAGAAAACAACCTTAGTATTATTCAAAATAAAACCCAGATACCGAAAGCTAAACCAAAGCTTAAAAATGTACTCTTATTTTTTATCATACTTTTTGGACAACATCTTGAAAACTTCTGTTGTTTACAGAACTCTGACACGTTCTCAAATCTTTCACTCCATTCATACAGATAAGTGAAATTTAAACATTTTCATACAACTAGACCATCTGTAAACATAAAAATGTTTTAAATACCCTAAATTCTATAGCAACCTCAGTATTATACACTTCAAATTGTACTGTTGAATATAATTCACTGGATGCATCAAGATTTTCCTAAAACTGTACACAGCCCACAAACCACAAAAGTGTATTTCCGGTCTCATCATCTACCACATAAGTTTAGATATTTTCTACCAGCTCTAAATTTGGTTTCCCATAGGAGTTCCAGTCTGGCTCAACTTTTTGGGAGGCATTCAGGAATGACCGATAGAATTACCAGCACCACACTAAAAGGAAGTGTGAATTAAGGGACCCTGTGAGGAATTATCAATCACACAAAAATGAGACAAGCCCTAGTGATAGGAAGCACATGGTGTAGAGGAGCTGTAGTGAAATGAGCCAGGACACATAAAACATCTGCCTGTGGAAGCTGCAGCACCTCCCAAGCCTTGCCTGTGTGCCCACTCAAAGAACTTGAGCAAAGACGAGCACGAGAAGTTAGTCATTCTCATTTGACCTACTTTATCTTCTAATTAGCATTTGGTAATTGGCTGGAAAAAGTCCAATTTCTTGCCCAATAGATGCTTCTTAAGGTAGGCCGACTGCTTTGGGTTAATGCCTGGGAATATGGCAATCTGTACTACGTGACTTAGGGATACAAATGTCACTGTAATTAAGTGGAATCCAAATACCTAACAGTTACGCATTTTTGATCATTCCAAATGTTACACCACATTGCAAAGGATGGCATGAAAAAGCTGCCAGAGTAACTCCAAAGAAGGATAAATAAACAAAGGAGAGACATCTTGCTCTCACCCTTTCTGCATTTTAGAAGTAACAGATCACCCAACCTGCAAAAGTCAGTAAAAGTTTCATAGAGAGGGGAAGGAAGAGAATATAAATGTACTTAAAAACAACTTTAAACTAAGTACTTTTAAGAATAAGTTTTAACTTCAGGTAAAATAGCAAGAACATTCTGAACAAAAACCAAAAAAAAACAAACTAAAACCAACAAGGATAATGGAGAGGGAAAATCTAGATAATACTACAAAAACCACTTGACTGGCAACTCCAACGTTCTACTCTGCAAATCCCCATCTGAAGGAGCATCCCCAGGCATGCAATCAATCTGAAAAAACTCCAGTTGAATAAAGCCTCATCTGACCCTGGAAAATCAGTTCACCTGAGGAAATAGCAATACAAAATACAGATAAATATATATTCTGACACATTCTTTTGAAGATAGGCAATAGTTTTGATCCCCCCCCAAAAGCCACCCCAATGCTAGTCATGATGAATATTATAGGGCACCATAAGAACCTTCATAGCATTGTTTCAGTCTCAACAAGAAACTGGTGACTAAGAGCAGTGTGGATGCTGCATCCCTTTAATTGAACCGAGGTAGGCAGCATTAACTGGTAAACAAGTAATTATATTGTCACACTGAGAAGAAGCAAGAAGTCTGAAAAGTCAAATAACACGTGGACTGCAATTTCAGAGGTACCAGTCAAGAAGTTTGAATTTCAGTGAAGGTTGATTTGATAATGGAAGGCTAACTGCATCCTTCCAGTTTCATTAAAAAATGTAAAGAAAAGCCTTTCTGAGATAGAGAAGTGGTTTCTACTGAATCTTATCTACTGCAAAGTTGTTATTAAGGATGAGGATTTGAGGTCAATCCTCTAGTTTCAGGAAGTTAATCGAGTGATTAAGCTTTGACTAAAAATTTCAAGGATAAAGTTCGTCCAACTGAGCTTAACCTCAGCATGTGTGATGGAATTAAAACTTACTAAATCCTCACTTGCCAGGAAGACTTGAGTTTGAAACAAAACTGATGAGTTGTTGCTGCCATCTCAACCTTGCACCCTATATAATTAACACAATGACAGGTTAATCATATTCAATTGCTTCTCCTGTTCTCAGTGGCTGGTATACAATATTTCAGAAAATAAAAGCAAATTTGGAACCTGCCCCTGAAAGTACAAATGTAAATACTCAGCTCAGTTCTGTTTTGCTCTACAGAATTTAATACATGTGTATTGACCTACCCACATGCATCCATTTGAAACTAATTAGATGGTAAATGTGCCAGGAAAATTGAGGTTCAGTCATGGGTTCTGACACAAATGTGTGATGCACTTTAAAACCTTTGCCAGAAAGATACTGAGTGAGCACAAAAAATACTGAGTCCCATTTAATATTAGCTAATCAAAACTTCTGAAAAAGGGAAAAAAAATGTCGAAGAATTTACCAAAGCATTAAAAAAAAAAAGTTCCTTACATATCCTTCAGACATTTTTATGTTTTGTTGTTTTCTCAGAAAAATATTCAAGTATACACACAACTTTACTTGTGACTTAGTTATAATCACACTACATGCAAAGACAGTTATAATGTTAGGTCTTACCACTGTGACCCATAATGACTGGTGTTACTATGGTTCAAAGCAGTGAGTGAAGTGGTTCTGTCCCACAGGGACACCCACAGGCCAGGCTGTTCAAAGTCAGTCACTTGACATACACAGTTCAAACTTTGATGTAGGAGCAGATTTCAGAAAAAACTTTAGAAAACTGTAGAAAAAACATTCAGATTACATAGACATGGAAAAATACTGAAAATCTTTCTGCTTTTGAGGAAAAAAAACAACAACAACAAAAAAATACAACAAAAGAAGCCCAAACAATCAAACTGTAAAGGAAACTTCCCAGTGTGACCATTCACAAGACTCTGACAGCCACACTCCCAAATGTCACAGATTTTCACTGCTGGGACCACAGCCCCTTCCCAGTGGTGGCCCAGTGACCTGGTGTGTTCCCACTGGACTCCTAACTGACACCATCAGGCCAGGTTTCCTCACCAGCTCGATCCCAGGTTTCCCAAAGCAGAGCCTTAGACGTCTCATTCCATAAAGCTGCAGTAAAGCAGAAGCATCCTGAGCTGGTTCCTCTGAGGAGAGATCCCAAAGGAGCCCCTGGGCTTTTATCCCCTCACAGTCCAAGCATGCCAAGGTCTCCCTCTCTTTCTGAAGTTCCCCCCTCCTGCTCTGTCACCCAGTGTCCATCCACCTGGCTGGTGACACCCATCTTCATGCCCTCTGTTATCAAGGCCTCTTGTCTTGGGCTCCCACACCCAGAGCTCAAGCCTGCATCTCAATCTGCATGTTAAAAATCAAATTACCAGCACCAAATATATTCCTCAGCAAAAACAAATACCCCAAACATGTTTAAAGGCTCCCTAATCACAAATAAAGCTCATGCAGAGCTGGTTGAAGACACAGTTCCACTGCACTGTTGCAGCCACGTTTGCCTGAACCTGCACAAGCTGAAAGAAAAGTAATGAGCAGAACCAAACAAGACCTTTGTTTGTTTCCTTTTCTCCTACTAACTTTCAACACAAAGAGCAGATGGATGAGCTGTCCCTGTGCAATGCCTTATACACAGAGTTGCTGAAGTTTCTGCGGGCTGCAGGCACTGAATGTGCCTTCCTGCCAATTCCAGTTCAACTCCCACTCCAGTTCTGCAGGAATGGCCAGGCCACAGGCACGATGCCATCTTCCAGTGCTCCAAGAAGCCAGCAAGCCCTGCTGCCAGCAAGGCTGCTTAGTTCAGGTTGTACACCCATAATTTTGTCTGAAGATAAAACGTCTGAAGCTACAATGCCTCCAACTCCAAAGCTGTCTCTCAGTGTGCAAGACTACTATATTTAGCTGTCCCCTCGTTCAATCCCTGAGCCTCTTGGCATATTTCCTGGCTGTGACATCTGCCTATTAATATTCGACAGGAAAGGAGTCCAAAAGCAAAATTGTTTTAGACCTCCAAAAGCAGTGTTGACCTTATTTCTAATACGACACAAGAACTTCTCTTCCACATCTACTTTAGATTCAGTGTGAAAGAAAAGAGAATACCTATAAAACACAGTATGGCTTTACCTAGTAGCATAAAGGAATATATGGACCTAGAAAAAGAACATAACACAAGTACACAAAATTATCCCCTTGTCACTAAAAAAAACAAAAATTATTCTTGCATGGCATTTCTTACTGTTCTAGTTCACTTCCCTCTGGTCACAGTCTTCCTATAAATAAATGCATCTCAAAGTCAGCTCAGAGACACACTTTTCTTAGCACAAAATATTCCACTCCTACTTTCCTCTTGCTGACAGTTTCCTGTGACTGTTGGGAGTCTTTCCTATATTCCCATCCTCTCTGTCTTTGCACTTTCTTTTTCTACCACGCCAAACACCCAAGAAGACTTTTGGGAGACCAGATTAAAGGTGTGGTTCAAGTGCATTCTCTTTAACAACAGCACGGCTTGAGCAATGTCGGCAAAAATATTTTCAAGGCTTTATATTATTATTATGGATGAGTGTCTTCAATAATGTCAGATCATTATTGTTGTCAAGTGAATTGTTACTGATGTCCCATTCTGCTATAAAAGCAGGAGTTGGGGAGGATTCTTTTTCATTAGATTTTTCAGAAGAAAATAAAGCACAAACGTGGCAATGTTGTTTGTATCTGAGAACTGTTTATTGGAAAAAAAAAAAAAAGGGTGTTCCTACTAAAAGGGAATAGGAAAAGGAGAATGGTGTTAGAACTAAAAATGTACATGTGATTAGTTTGTGACAATGAGACCTTATTCAGACTATCAGAAAACCACACCTTGAATAAAAGCAGGAGATTTAAGCACGAGTTTCCCAAACACAGATGACAGCAAAGGCCATGAGAGAGGCAGCACAGGATGATGGTAAAGCTGCCAGGGCTACAAACAAAAAGCAGAAATGGTCAATTACAGTCACTAAGGGAGCACAAGTTTGTGAGCTGATGGAAAAATAGAACGGTTTTACAAGTTAATAAACTGTGTTTGCGAAACAATAAAAATGAACCAAAGCAGCCTCCATCTGTGGAGGAAGGAACACTCTAGGTCAACATCCCACTCTTCCCAATCAAGAGGAGAAAGAATGATCAATACCAATAATTTCTGGTGTAGAAGGTAAGGTGCTGACCAATCTCCATAACTCCATACAGCTCTTCTCCTGAGTTATCACCATCAATATAAAGTGCCAAGATTTTTTACAAAAGTTAAGGTTAACACTAGAGAAAGGACTACATACAGAATGTCTCTATCAGTTCTGATTGCCCCATTATTGGGAATGACTTGTAACAGTTGCATAATTTGGTCTATAAGAATTATAGACCAAGACAAATTATTATTAGATAAATCAAAGATTATCATTACACCAAGACAAATAGTTGTCTGAGCAGACTTAAGACTCGAATAAGATTAAGAACAAATGCTGGTTTTGCATATACAGTGTGTTTCTTTAGGCCACACTAACACAGGGTGCTTGACACGTACCCTGCCCTTAAAGATGACAGTTAAGAAGCAGAGTTGTGGCTTGAGATGAGATAAACTTGCACAGAAGCCTAATTTGCATCTTAATCCTTTTGACCCTACAAATTAATGAATTAGAAGAGAAAGCTAATGGCTGCTCTCCAGCACGCCTTCCTTAAGAGACACACATTAGTAAAAGCGACAGAGAGCTACATCTCTCTGCCCTGATGGAAACAGTAACAAAAACCTGAATAGTTTCAACCAGATCCAACTGGATCTGACCAGTGTCAACATGTTCAAAATAGTTCAGACTGGTTTAAACAGGATCGAACCAGTTCAGCCCAGAATAAACTGGCTCTGACAGTTTAAACCAGTTTGAACCAGATCTGACAATTTCTGACTGCTTCAGACAGGTTTCAACTGGTTTCAAAGAAAACACTATGAATGGTTCCCCAATATCCAACGAAGGCTGAAAATCATAACAGTTCCAAGAATTATTTCAGGAATGTGAAAAAATATTGCTGAATTGGCCATTTACATTTTGGTCATCACATCCTCAAGACAAATCTCTATTGTAATTTGCTGGAGTAGCAAGCCATAGGAAATAAAAGAAAAAAGAATGTAAAAGTCAAATAATACCGAAAAAAAATCAATTTTTTTTTAATGCCTTTAGGCTGCCAAGAAGGAAATACAAGTAGAACTACAAAGGATTTTTTTTTTAAAAATGAGCAAAATAAAAGAGTAAAAGAATATTGTGATAATTAAAAAAAAAGGTAATAGGGGAGAAGTAAATTTAAAAAAAAAAAAATATTATTCTGACACTGTAACACTTTTAAATTTCAATCTTGTATTTAAAGCTGTAATTGTGCACATATGACATGTTAAGACATCTCTTAATTCATTATATAATATTTCCTTTAATATATGAAATTATGCCTGTCCTTGGAAGGTTGCAAAGTTTAGCTAGTTTATATTTTATTTAGCACTTATGATCCTAACAGCAGGCTGCCTTAGGCCTCATTTCTACTTAATTCAGAAAAACAACATTTCTTATTCATGTACTGTCTGATCAAAGGCTTACATTTAGCACAACACACACTAAAAAAAAGGCATATTTTGAGTAGATTTTTTACAGCTATATAAGAAAGCAAGCCCAGCTCATGGAAAATTTATTAGTTCAGGTCATACTCGTTTTGAAATTTGTACACACAGTTGTCTTGCCAAATTTAAAGCATTCAAAATCAAAAAGAATGAAGGAATGGTATGATATGGATACATAACAGCATAAACATAGGCATAACAATGAAATGAAAAGAAAAAAAATGTGAGGTGAGGCTTCTTTTCTTGAGTGGTTCATGTTTGCCTTTTTTACATTATTTGCATGCTGACTAAAACCACTTGGGGCAGAAAGGATTCCAGGCATCCACATAATTGCGTTGCTGCTGATGGATCTCTGGGCCCAGCAGTCACAGGACTGCACAGACAGAGGGAAATGCCAATTACTTTGCCTCGAGTGTTGTGGGCAGATTGCTTGTACTTGGACAAGGCTGTGTGTCCCATCAGTCACCGCCTGTCAAGGCACAGAACTCAAGTTCTACTTACACCACCGGGTAGAATAAGGTCAAGTCAATCAAATTCAATTTCTAGCATGGTTTGAATACCTGGTACACCTCATACAGCCACTGACAAAGCAAATAAATGGTCTGTGCAGTTACAAAAATTATTGCCTCTTAAATTCTAATTCCCTTGAATTTGATTTGATGGTCTACCTGACCTCTGATACCCTCTCAGGAGTTTTGCAATCAAGATGCCTCAGCTCCCAGCAGTGCTCATAGTGGAGGTAGAACACATTCAAAATGTTTCACAGCTAACCATCAAAACAAATTCTGGCTGAGCTTTTGTTCATTTTGCTGTGCTGAAACTAATAAGCAGATGCAGTTTTATCTAGTCAAAGACACAAGCAAAGAGATTATTTTAAGGACCTGTTAACTGACAGTGCTTCTGGACTAGAATTAATGTCATGGAGCTGAAGACAAGCACCATCCTGGCTTACACTGTTCTGGTGCCAGCTTTATTTTACTTGAAATACAAGTTTGTTATGCTTGACAAACTGAGTGCGACCAGAAACTTCATTTGTTTTATTTCAGCTGCTGCTGAGGAGACAGGCACAAAAGCGTTCAATCCAGTATTGAATGAGTTTGGTTTGCTTAATTTCTTACTTCTGCTAAATATCTACCTGCCTACAAGGACAGGAAAATGGGAACATTTGTAAAGTTTCAGGTTCACATATGATAAACAAGTAGAAAAATACAGAAATTCTTACAACAATTTACATTTTAGATTTCATTGATGATTAAAGCAATTATTTTCTCCATTTTAGAACACTTCCAACTTTCTGCTTATTTAATAACTAATTAATTAACTAACTCTCCTAATAGCCTGCTGTCCACTTATCAAAAGCAAACATTTCCTTAGATATGAATATGAAACCTCACTTAAAGCTATAAATTTTGACCAGAGGTTCTTCACTGGGAATTTCTCTTCTTTAATCATTGTGAAAGAGATCCTAGCACATCTTAAATTATTTTTTTTTCCCCAGAATTTTTAAGAGAAAAATCTGAAGGAGAAACAATTTGGATATAAATAATCATTTATTCTTAGAGCTGGCCTTACAGGCCTTCCAAAATATTTGTCTGCAGATTCCCAACAGCAGGAGCTGGACCAATCTGTCCTGTTCTTTAGTCAAAAGAATGGATTCCTTTATCCAGATCCATTTAGTCCTTGAAGTACTTTGCACATGCATTGATTCTTTGTCAGACTTTCACTGGTTTTGACTGAGATTCCCTTTTTCCCATGTTTAGCGTATGTTATCAATTCTGTTAGTTCACAAAGTCCATTTCACCTTTGCTCATTGTTAACTATGCCTGTCTTCCACTTTGTACAAGAAACTAAGACAACAAAAATCCTAGGATCAACAAAGCTGTGTTTTTTCCTCTATGAAAGAAATGAGTCTTTAAAAACCCCTATAAGGTCTTCTTAAGGAGAAAAAGAGGATTTCTGAGCACCAACAACAGAGTTTATACCCCATTTTTGAAATAATATTTAACTACACCAGCTGTCTCCAAATTGGCACTGTTGGCATCCACTCTGGACAAGGCAATTTCTTTCTCAGGCTTCAGCCCTTGACTTGTGTTGGTCACAACCCTGGACTGTCAAGTGTTGCTTCAGCATCCCTTGGCCACCACACACGTGGCCCAGCAGCCACACAGATGGGCTGGGCTGCTGTCACTGCTCCATGTGCCCCAACACTTCAACCCCAACACCACTGGCATCAAGTGCCATGTCCAACATCCCCTCACTTTTTATTTTCCCTCATTATATGCCACACATTTTATCGGATATATGCTTTTTCTAGCTGTGTGACCCCAAATTCGTGCTCCCTCAGGTATGTTCTCTAGTTTTGAATCAAGATTTTAGATTTGCTTCTCCTTCCTATGTTTTATTATTCTGCTGATTTCACATGCTAACTGAAAACGGAATTAACTTTCTGGTTTGCTTTCTCAGTGAGGCAAATTGAATTTGTTACCTCCACCTCAAATTAATACAATACAGCTTGGAAAAAAATATTTCGTATACTTGGAAAACTTGTAACACACTTCATGTCACTAGTTGGCATATGAATAATTCAGATTCAATTACTCAGTGACACAGTCACTATACAAACTGCAAAAAAACTTAATTGTTTATTTCTTAGTGTGAAAGAAGATACCCTATATTCAGCATCTGAAACAGTGCAGTGAGTAGATATAGGAACAGAAAGTTTTAGTAACAACAGGAGGACAAAAAGAATGTTGTTTACTTTCACAGTGTTGGGTTCCCAGCATTTCAGCTGAACAAAGTTGAAGCCATAGATAGAACTGATGATTTTACCTCCAGAGTAGAAATTTGATTTGACCCTCACCCACAGAAAAGATAGTTCTTAAAAGAAAAGGCTTTTTCTAAAATAATTGTGACAAAGCAAGCAAATTAACAATCAATTTCATAAATAAGCATATCTTTGGCAAGAGGGAAGTCTGCCAACTTTTGGGAAAACCTGGCGACCTCAAAAATATATTACTGTCATTAAAACCGTTGAACCTTACCCCCTCAAAAAAAAAAAAAAAAAATGAAAAACCAAACCTCCTCTCTCACCACCAGAGCTGCTGGGAATTCTTCCCATTTGGTCTAAGTNGTAACTTGGGTTATTGTCTAATTTAATTTTTAAGAGAGACATAATACTTAGCATAGGTTCAGGAGAAAGGTAAGACAATGACACATTTACATCTACACAGT
>VZTT01003496.1:33660-44556 GCA_013400855.1 Buphagus erythrorhynchus
AAACTGCTCCTGTTTTTAAAAAGGAAAGAAAGAAAACTGCCAGTGAACCTACCTCTGTGCCTGGGAAGATCACAGAGCAGATCCCCTTGAAGCAATGTTAGGGCAGATACAAGACAAAGAGCTGATCCAAGACAGCCAGCACACCTTTACTGAGGTCAAACCATGCCTGACCAATCTTATGGCCTTCCATGATGGCAACAGTCCACAAGAGAAGGCCAATCATTGTAATCTACCTGGACTTCTCTAAAGCTTTTGACACAGTCCTAAATGACATCCTTATCTCCAAATTGGAGAAGCATGGGTTTGAAGAATGGACTCTATTTTGGATGAAGTGGCTGGACTGATGCAACCAGTCAATGGCTCTATGGCCAAGTGAAGGCTGATGACAAGGAGTGTTCCTCAGGGCTCTGTCTTGGGATGTCAGCCCTATCACATCTTTAGCAATGACATAAGCAGCAAGACTGAGTGCACCCTCAGCAAGTTTGTAGATGACACAAAGCTGACCAGTTGATGCAGAGAAAGAAAAGGATGGGAGGCCACCCAGAAGGACCTGGACAAGTCTGAGAATGGGCCCATGAGAACCTCATGAAGAAGTTCAACAAGCCAAGTTGTTCAGCCTGAAGAAAAGAAAGCTCCATGGAGACCTTACTGTGGCCTTTCAGTACTTAAAGAGGGCTTATAAAAAAGGGTGACAGCAACTTTTTACATGGGCAGATAGTGGTAGGACAAGNGAGACATGTTCCTGCCCATGGAGAGGTTGGAACTAGGTTATATCTAAGGTCCTTTCCAATCCAAACTATTTTATGATTCTATGATAATTTTAAATTAGAAAAATAAGAGTTATTATACAAATACAAAGTAATTAAAAGCAAGCTTGGGGTTTTGAAAAAGTTTTTTATCTTAACAATAATGTTGAAGAGAACCATAAACTCCTTAAAGTCTGTTTTAAAATAGCCTAACAGTAAGAGTTGAGTAAAAACAAAAGCTAGATATTTAATGAGTACTAAAAGCCTATCCTCTTTATCTCTGAATAGAACACAAAAATACTCAGTTGAAAATCTTTATACATGATTTGTTTAACACCAAAACAATCTGAAATTTTGCAGATGTTTATATTTGATTTTGAGACACTGATCACAACTTGCTTTTTCATTTCCACCATTTTTCCATTTCAGTAACAAGAAAACAAGATGACAATACAATGTAAAGTATTAAACTGTGTTACTGTAGTTTGTTTGATTTGCTTTCTTTTCTCATCTTCTATCCAACTCAGCATTGTTTGGTGCTTTGTGAGCATTTTTATGATGGAAAAACCTCAGTAAAGTCACAAAACTGGGCTCTGCAATGCTGTAATTCTGCACTGAGTAAAAAGAAATAACTGGAAGCCAAGAGAGCTTGCAGCTCAAAAATTATACCAACAGACATTTTTTTTCCTTAGGAAAGGCAGCTAAGTCACAAACCAGCTATACTTTGGGAGTCAAATCCCCACACTATGCACTGCATAACAAACCCCTAGAGAAAAAAAACATGCTAGAAAATAGTGTTTCCTGTCCCACTTTCCATTTTCAAAGCATCCCGGATGCATGAAATCCTTAAACCCCACACCCTACAAGAAACAATCAATGAAGAAAACTCTGTTAGCATTTTTGCCTAATGTTTCTTCTTCATGAGATGTCATGAAAATATGGAGTGGGGCTAATGCTTCAAATGGTTTCCTTGCGATTGTTTGGTTTGATTTTTAAACATCTTTGCTTCTTACTTGCAATAGCGAAATGTTTTGATCATTTCCTTTCTGAAAAGTCACCAAATCAGTGCTCTGAGACCCCCACAGTCTTCCATTATGTTCCCTTAAAACATGGGTGGTGACTAGTGAAGCACAGAGAGAGGGCCAAGTGACAGCTGGAGAAACCTATATTGCTAAATCATGCTCATGCTCAAAGTTTATTCAGTTTTCTCTGTTTAAAGTCTGAGTGCATCTCTGAAAACATACATGGATGCTTGCAGGCACCAAATATGATCTAGCAAACTATTGAAAACAGGTATGGCCAGCCTTCCTTGTCACCAGAGCCTCACACCAGCATCCTCACACAGCTTCAAGCATTGACCCACGCCACTTAAACCCCAAAAACAGAAATCATTCAACAGGAAAGGGATTACATAAGCTCTCATGAATCACACCTTGGTAACACAAGTGATTTCACATGGGAGCTGTCACAAGGGGCCCTTTCAGATGTTCATCATCTACATAAGCCCAAATGTACAGGCAACTAGGGATTAACAGACAATTCCAGCAGGACTTCCTGCAAAATGCTCTCCTTCCATCTCCACCCTTATCGACACCTTTCAGTTCCTCTGCTCCAAAGTTTCTGCTGCTCATGCACTGTTTGTTCTGCAGAGGAATTCTGGCAACTCTCCGTGGTGGATTGCAAACAAAGCAAGCCAAATGTAACTACCTCACTCTTTACAAGTCTTGTGAGCCTCTACAAGGCTCACAAGACATTTTACACTGACAGCTAATGCATTACCTTTTCCACAGAGGTCATCTTCTGTGTTTTCCTCCTAACACATGGCTAATAAAAGCATTTAACACCCATCAATCCCTCATTCATAAGCTTTTAGCTGCATACTAATTTCTCCTTCACTTCGACACAAGTGACATGAACTTCTACCTTATTTACCACCTGCGATTCCACTGGGTGTTCTCCATCTGCTTACAGCATCCATAATCAATTTAAAACAAATAAACAACAAAGAAACACAAACAAATCCCAACACAAAATCCAGACTACAAAAATTCTTCATTAACAGAGCCAGGGATAAGTCACGTGAGAACCCCTTCAGAGAAACTGAATTTGTGGTCTAATGTATATATCATCACTAAGCCAAGGAAACCACAATCAATAACTTAGGTTATGTTTTGTTATGTTCAGCTGAAGTTTCTTGGCAACAGCTGCATAAAAACATTAGGGCTACTCTCCCCTTTGTTTTCCCATGTCTTTCAGTAACCACTGGTCACTGCCACTTCTATAAAACTTGTGCACTCTGCTGGAAACCTACACACTGATAATCTGTGAAAATTTCTGGAGCGCAGCTCGTATTTTGTCAGTGAATTTAAGCAGATCAGTTACACTGTAAGTCACTTGCTGCATCCATCTTCCCTAATTGTCTTGAACTGCAGGAGAAATGGACCATTTCAAATTGATCAAATCCTCAATATTCTCTCTTTTTTATTTCATTCAACCCCAACTTACCCTCCAGTCACAGTTAAAAACAGCACTCTTTGAAAAAATTCACATCAGACAATGGATGGTCACTGAGAAATGGATGCAAGAGCATGAAAGAATTATTCACCTGATAATTGGGTGATTAAACATAACTACTTCCATAATAAAACACCACCAAGACATAAGTGCAAATAAGGAAATTAACTCTGGGTACTCACTTTAGAGAATTATTACAGACTAACTGCCCACAGTGAAAGGAATTGTAGGAAGGAAGCCAGTAAAATTCAAGTCAAGCAAAACTCTGCTTTATGCACATTATGATCCTAAATTCCTACAGAATATCTTTATTTGGCTTCACCATTGTCACTTGTAAAAATCATGCCGCATTTTTGGCTTATTCAGTACAAGGTTTAGATCTTCTTAATGCCATGTAGGTAGGTTTATGTAAGAAAACTGTCAGGAACAGATTTATTCCAGTAAAAGAAGGACCAGGGTCGTTTATTAGGACGGGAAAGCAAATCAATGCATTAACCTCATGAGTATCAAGGTGCAGAAATTAAAGATTTGTTTAAGGCAGGAAACAAACATCTTCACAGTGAAACTACTTTTTATGAGCACCAGTTAAACTTTGGTTCAAAGCAAATCCATATCCACTGCAGGTTAGAATAGCTAATTCTTAAATCTCCTCCAGTCAACCCTTCTGAGAGTCACTGCTTGTCTTCAAGTACACTTCTTTGAGCAGCTGACTCCAAGAAGTTTAAAGGATGCTTCTTCAAAAGAGGTTTCAGAGAACTTCAAAACAAATTGTATCTGATATTCTTGACTATTTTTAAACAAACCAACCAAATCCATTTGCTTAGGGGACAAATTCAACTCCTAATTCGGGAAACACATGGAGAGAACGCTGCCGTAAAAAATTTCAGTTGGACACAAGAACCCCTGTGAATTTTTGTTTTGCTACAGGCAGGGAGTAAAGATCATGGATAGGGAAAAGTAATTCTTCAGCATCCCAATGAAAAAGAATTTTAGCATGCATACAGTCTTGTCATCCAATCAGTTGATTGCTTTCAAAAACAAAACTAGCAGAAAATATCCTATAAAGATTTCTGCAATTTAACTGCTCTCAAACTGAACGCTTCACAAAAAAACAACCAGCTCACAACCAAAATAAAACAACCATTCACACAAACTGCCCCCACATTGCACACAACCACACCACTCCAGTGCATAAAATAATCCTTAACAAAGCAGTAAGTAGAGGATGACTGATGTGCCAGTCACTTTGATAACACCTGATGAATGCTTATGCCACCACATCTGAAGATTTAAGTGGCATCTCTTTGAGGAAGCTACCACAGCACCTGTCCCTCTTCATAAAGAGCAGTGGGAAGTCATTCACAGCATGCTTCATGGTTCTCCAGCAGCAAGAGGGGTGACAGTTTTCAAAGGTGTCAACTGGAACTTGACTAGCAAGTCATAGAAGCCACCTCAAGTAGTCAAATATCTAAACTGCAACAGCAAATAGATCAAAAAGCATTAATAAATAGCCAGTTTACAAAATAGGATCATTACCAGCTGCACACTATCAGAACTTTTAGTTCACCAGCATCAAAACCAACTCCAAACAAACCCCATTATTTTCACAGTTTGTTAACTCACATGATTTTCTGTCAGAAACATGTTAGCTTCCTTCATGTACTGCATAGACACTAACACTTAAAGAAAGCTATGACTCCTGTGTAGAAAGGATCAAACAAATCTGAAAGCCCACTTTCTGGAAGACTTCATAAAATCACAAAGGGTGTGGCTGAAATAGCATCTGTCCCCAAAACTCTATCTGAAAACTTCACAGTAGACACTCTCTGCTCTTCAAATCTTCAACTGAATGAAATCTCAATTATTTCAGAACTTTTTTCTGTTGCACTACTGTTCCAATGAGAGTTTTTCCCAGTTTTTTTACCTGATTTTCCACTGTAGATAACAGAAGTCTGTAAACTTAAAAATACAAGAAAACATTTAGTTTCTTTCCTGATACTCTCTTCCTTTCCTGACATTCAAGACAAGAATAATTCTAGCACCAGTGAAGACAACGTAAGTTCTGCTTTGCATTTCAAGAGAGTGAGAACTTTAATAGTTGTTTTTCATTAAAATACACTTGTAATGTTTGATCCTTCTATCCCTTGGGAAGTACTAGAAGTATCATCTTGTCTCTTCGTAAAACTTGTTCTTATTTTTAACTTCCTTCTAATTTTACTGCTGCACCACACTTTCCTGTATATAACATAGTGGGCACATGTCCTGATTCTCACCCTCAGTCCATTGCTCCTTTACAGCTCCTGTCAACATCTTGAGCTTCACCTTCCTCTATTTCCTCTTTTTGATAGTTGTGCTTTTTTTTAGAACTATAGAATAACTTTAAGATCATTGAGTCAAACAGTCAATCTAATGCTAGCAAGTCCACCACTAAAGCATGTCCTTAAGTGATACATCTATGAATCTTTTAATACTTCCAGGAGTGGTGGCTCCACTAGTTCCCTGGGCAGCCTGTTCCAGAGCTTGACAACCTTTTCAGTGAAGAAATCTTTCCTAATATTTAACATAAACCTTTCCTGGCACAAAAATAAAAGAGTTTTCTTGACCTTAGACAATCCACATCAGCACCACTTGTCTCTAAGATCAGACAAAGAGTCAATTACAAACCACATCAGCATCAGAAATACATACAAAATCACACTGACGGGTAAAAGTCCAGCACAGATAAGGTTAAAGTCACAAGGCTTCTCCTGCAGGTATTCAGTTATTTTGCAAGTAGTTCAAATAACCTTGCAGCTACTATTCACTATGTGTCCTCCTAAGGGAATTGGCACAGCATAGCTCATACTGATTTCACACCTCAGCTTCGTGTGAATCCTCCTCCTAGGGGTTCAGCTATCTGTGATTCAAGGCCTACTTTTGACACAGCAGAACTGCATAACCTTGAATGAAACTTCTAAGGAAACTGCCAGCTTGCAAGAAAGCTGTGCAACAATTCTCAGACTAGAGCCATGATAGACAGGAATGGTAAATCTGCAGCTAGACATAAGATCCTTGAAAGATCCTAGACTGTTAACAGTTCAAGGACTCAAAAAACCCACAAAAACAAAAACCAAAAAAACAACTCAGAGAAAGCTGTGGAAAAAAACCCCTGCAATACTGAGAATCAGTCCATCCAAGGCACAAAAGAAGTGAACTTTCCCCAGTGCTGATGACTGCCAGGCCAGCNCCAAAAAAACAACTCAAAGAAAGCTGTGGAAAAAAACCCCTGCAATACTGAGAATCAGTCCATCCAAGGCACAAAAGAAGTGAACTTTCCCCAGTGCTGATGACTGCCAGGCCAGCAATGGTGCCAGCATGAGGGTGGCCACACCTGGAGAGCTGGGTTCCTCAGTAAAAGAACAATATGGACATACTGGAGAGAGACCAGCAAAGGGCCACAGGGACAACGAAGGGATGGGAGCACCTCCCATAAGAGGAAGGAGAACTAGGACTGTTCAGCCTAGAGAACAGAAGGCTCACTGGGGGAAATGACTGACATATACAAATGCTTGAAGAGAGGGCACACAGAGCATGGAGCTGGCCTCTTTCCAGTCATACCCAGTGACTAGACCAGATGTGATGGGCACAACATGAAACACAGTGGTTCCTTCTGAAGATCAGAAAACACTTTTTGCACTATGAGGGTGACCAAGCACTGGCACAAGTCGCCCAGAGAAGTTGCAGTTTCCCTGACTGCAGAAATTCAGAAACTGCTTAGACACAGTTCTGGGTGACTGGCTCTAAGTGGCCATGCTTGAAAACTGGAATTGGACCAAATGACTTCCAGAGTTACCTCCCAGCCTCGGCCATCCTGTGAGGCTGTGAAGCAGGTGTCTTACCTAGAAGTGGTAAATCAGCACTTTGCCTGGTTGCTAGTCACCTACCACACTTCTCAGTCAGTAAATAACAGTTTTAAAATTATGTATATCTTGCTTTCATAGTCTCTCTGTGCACAGTAAAGTGTGGGAAAAGTGGCCAATGGAACATTACAGCTAAATGCGTTAGCTTCTCCACACGGGGGTGGTTAACAGGAGCTCCATCTAACAGAATCCACGCTGCCAACCAAATTCACTGAATAGTTCATTAAATTCTATGGTTATGAATGCACTGATGAAATCAGAAAGTTCATAATAAGTCCTCACAAACTAGACATTTTAGCTTTGAGTGCAAAAACTGAAATATCATTTCCCTTACTAGTCCATGGAAAACATTAAAGAACTAATCACCTGAAGAGTACTTTTCCAATTAACTTCTCCTTGCAATCTATTTTATTTAATGTTGCAGTTTTTATTACATACTGTTTTGAGTTGATGGGGGAGCATTGCATCAGCTTATTCAGGTATCTCTTCCTTGAGTCCACAGTTGAACATAATTCATAAATAGGACTATTGAAATTCAACACACACAAAAAAGTATTTTCGTGTATAATCAGTCTTTTTCATATTATTATTTGCACTTAAAATAATTACAGAATTAAGACAATATTTAATTCAATACTAAGGGATAATCTCATAAAAATATTTAAACATTTTCATGCCTTTTTATGTATACCTTATTTTAAATCAGCCATTCATTACAAATCTATGTTCAAAGATAAAGTTTTAGTCTCCTGTTTCTAATTATAAACTGCATCTGACATTTCAAACTGCAGTTACAACCTGCATATAATGAACATTTATTTTGCTTCATTGCCCAGTCCTTGATAGAGACACATACAAAGTATCTGAGCTTGTGAAGAAAAAGTGACTTTCAAGCATAGTTCACCAGTTTCTTCCTTTCTGACTACTCTGCAGTCCTAACCCAGTTTTTTTCTTATGGAAGATAAGATTTTGATGGATAGGAATAGGAAGGATTGATACTGTCATTTTTCCTATAAGTTGCACTTGATCTTTTAAGATGTAAATTCAAAACTAACAGAAATATTTATTTGGAATCTTTAGCAAAGTTCGCATGACTGCTTATGTCACAAAGAGAAGCAAAATTAAAATTACAGATAATCAGGCACCACTTCAATGCAGATGAAGAGCCAAAAGGACTTTTCCTAAATTCAGAGAAAATTACAGGTGCCTTAAAGATTTCTGCTTGATCTTTCTTCACTTGACTGTGGCCACCTCCAGCATATACTATCATCCCCAGCATAAAGAGCTAACATTGTATTTTATATATCTGCAAAATCACACACAAAAAATATTTTAAAATTAAGCTTTAGTACAGCAAATTTTTTCAGTTTTTTTCAATGCAAGTGAAGCTGGGCCTCAGCCAAGGTTTTTAATGCAAGCTTAAAACAGAAAGCTCTCTGTGAGTTCAAAAAGAACATCCCAAGCAGTTACAAGCTGCCCGCAATCCCTCACAGAGGATTGGATCCGACCTAAAATATTCCGCCAGGCAAGATATTCCAATTTTCTATTTTCCCTTCCCTCACTCTCCTCTTCTCTTTCATTTACACACTCATTATAAATAAATAATTTCATAGACTTTTTACAGATTTTCTTTTCTTTCTCCTTTCCTTGATCACTATGCAAAGCTGAGCCTGCCTGGCCAAATGTCTGGCAGGATCCCCAAGCCATTTTGTATCTTTTTCAGTGAACTTTGATGATCCCATAAAACTTGCACCATAAATTAAAAGCCAAGTAAAAGCATCTGCTTTAATTAACACATGATGTACCAGGCCACCATTTGCATCAGGAGTACACAGATGATGTGCAGCCCTATCAACTCACAAATCAATGGTAACAGCAGCAGCAGCAATTAGTGTAAAACCAAATAAGAAACAGCTGTCTACATTACTTAGCACACTGTTAGCTGCAGGTTATTCATATGTCCACATTTCTGAGGATTTTACTGGCAATGACTTCAAAGTGCCAGTCACATAATTGTGAGGACACATATTACCTTACTGCAGATATTGTACAAGATATTTTTAATTCAACAAGACAGTTCTGCATTTTTGATGCTACTCAGTTGATTTTGGCAGAGTTCTTCTAGATGGCAGCTAACATTAGCAATCCTAGTCCTCCACATTATGCTGAGCCACAGTGGCAAGCATTACTAAAGACAACAATCTTGCCAGAAGGCTCTATACAACATAATGCAAAAGGAGAAACTTTCTCAAGTAAACAGTCAAAAAAGAGTCAAATCAATACTGGGACTGGCCCCATCCGAGCTGCACCACACAGCCAAATTATTGGCTTTTTCCACCTGTGAGAAGGGCGCCTTGCCCTCTCCAGATGCACAGTGAATGTCTACCATGCTGCCTGATGATTGACAATTCACAGGAGAAAACTACAGAAGGCAGTAGACTAGAAAATCATGGATTAATTGCCGAAGCAATTCCCCACCTCAGTCTTTTACACGAACTTTTCTTACTTAGGGCACACCTGCTTTCCATTTGTCCCCTGCTCAACTAAAGGGCATCTTACTAAGTAATACTCCACCTCTCTGTCATAGCCACTCACTTCCAGACTTTCCTGACCCAATTTGCAGTCACTAGCAAATAACGCTGCGGGTACTCCCCCTGTGTCAATCACACATTATTGACAATAAATGAGGAATCGAAGTCACACAGCCGGGGATCACTGCTTTAGCCACAAAAGGTTGGTGTAGCCAAGAATCCTCTTAGTGCCCCATCCCCAGGTGCTTCTTGCACTGCCTTCAGTCAGGATACCAAAGAAGCTGGCAGACATAATTTCATTTCCAGCTTTGGAGGGCATGGACTGGCAAAGTAGGAAAGGTTATTGGAAACAATAGAGCGGGGCAGCGAGCTAAGTTAGGAGAGGAATCTCCTTCTGCTCAGACCAGCTTCTATACATAACGAGGCTCACAGTGAAAGAAAGGGCTTTGCTGTCGCAGGACACCAGAGTATGACCCAGGTAAAGCAGGCGATCGCTGCGAACGGGAGGGTGCGCAGGGTGTGCCCCACCGGGGGAGCGCCCCGGCTGTCCCGGGATGCGCGTCCCGGCCCCGCGCACCCTCCGGCATCCCGCGGGGAGGATGCTCCTCACCGGGGGAGCGCCCCGGCTGTCCCGGGATGCGCGTCCCGCCCCGCACACGCGCCGGCATCCCGCGGGGAGGATGCTCCTCACCGGGGGAGCGCCCCGGCTGTCCCGGGATGCGCGTCCCGCCCCGCACACGCGCCGGGATCCCCGCCAGCTCCGCCGGTCCTCGAGCGCCCTCGGGCGGCTCCGCCCGCCCGCCGGGACGGGAGCGCCNGGATGCGCGTCCCGCCCCGCACACGCGCCGGGATCCCCGCCAGCTCCGCCGGTCCTCGAGCGCCCTCGGGCGGCTCCGCCCGCCCGCCGGGACGGGAGCGCCCGGACCCTCGGCCCCGCTCCCGGACCCTCGGACCCCCGGCCCCGCTCCCCGCCCAGGTCGCAGGTGGGTTAACGGGACCAAGACTGGGTCGGTACCGCGACTTCCATACTTAGTGCTGTGGTCCCGCGTATGGAAACAGTTAACAGGGACTGACACAAAAACGTCATTATTGGGCAAATCCCACCGTTTCTGCAGGCCGCTGCTGGAACTACCAAGGCAGTTTGCTTAGACACACCCTTCACATAATTATTTTCTTAAGGAAATCAATGGGAAATGGGTCATTTAC
>VZTT01003497.1:2839-32452 GCA_013400855.1 Buphagus erythrorhynchus
GTAATGAAAAAAACAAAGCTGTTATAGCTTCAGAAGTAGCCGAAGTGACGCTGTCCCAATATGAAATTGTGTTTTTGATGTGAGATTCTCTCCGTGCATTGTTTCTTGGTTGCAATTTCTAAGTGATCACACTTTTAATCTACACTTTCTGACCCATTTTGAATTGGCTATAATCAATAGCCAAGTTTGGTGAAGGTTAGCTTGTTTTAATACCACATGAACTTGTCCCTTAACCAAATCATAATTTTTATTACAAATAAATAAGTCAACAAGTTGATTAGCCCCCCTACCCAAAAATTTTCTTCATGTCTCTGAAGTTGTATTCTTCCAACCTTTCTAGCCTCCCAGAAACAGGAAATGGGAAGGGAAAAAAAAATCAGATTTCTTAGTTTTTCCATCAAAACTCTTGGTTAATTAATTACAGACTTATCATGCCTGGGAGCTCAAAGATTCCTGAAAAGACTCAGATAGGAGGCATGATTTTTAGATTTTTTTTCAAACAGGCAAATACTGGTTTACTTCTCTGCTGATATAGGCAACAAAGCACAACCCTAACATACACCTAAGTGGATAGAATTTGGCCCCCCTTTTAAGGATGAAGCAGGAGAGACANCTGACTATTGTATTCACACACTCCAGATCTCACTTGGAGAGGAAAAGGGTTTTCCCAGCTGCCAACTTGCATAAAAGAGGAGTTAAGAGGAAAAGAAACCTGATTGGGACTGGGCTTGGCAAAAGTCTCCATTTTATTCTGTTTAGTCATATTTTTAAAGGACTGGATGTTGAGAAACACCAAAATAGTGAGAACACTTATTGCTTAAACAGGTTCTTGCAAAGTTTTTACAATTAAAAACAGAAAGCTGCTTTAGTAAAGCAGTGTTTATCCTTGCACTAATGCTGGTCATGAATACGTGTCTAACTTAGCTGGAACTAATGCCTGACTATACTGTTCCACTACAGCAACTTAACATTCTGCGTAGGCTGATTATTTTTTCAACAATATTTGCTAAATTCTTTTAAGGGCTGCCAATATATATTTTTTGAAGCTTAGTTAATAAGAACAGCTGCCAGTGGAGTCAAGGCTAAAAGAGGCAAAAAATATCTGCAGAAGGCAAGATTTTACTTCAAAAGATCAGTATTACAAAGAACTACTGTTGCTGGTATAATCACTTTCTTTGGGGGGGATGCTAATATAGACTGGGTTTCTTGTCTTCACAGCCCCCACTGAGCCTTTGCTGTGCAAATTTGCTGATGGAGGGCAAAAGAAGCGCCAGAATCAAAGCAAATACACACAGAATGGAAGACCATGGCCCAGAGAAGGAGAGGTAAGTACCACGTAGCAATTATTTTCCTGGGGCTTGGCAAAAGTCAGCGACAGACCTGGAGGTCTACCTTTCAGGCTGTGAAGAAATCAGATTGCACCCAAAATGCAATCGTTTCATACAGAAAAAGCTATGTAAGCAGTGGGGAGATGGAGATTTATGATAATGTGCAGAGTGTAAAGTTACAGGAAAGGAGAATTTCTGAGCTTGGTGTAGAACTGTGCACAGCCTGATCCAACTATGAGTGCTCTGCAGGCAGACCTGAGTGCAGGATTCTCTTACTGGTGAGCCATCAGCACCCAACTTGTGCTTTTTACAAACCAAATCAATTTACACTGAAGCAACTCAACAGTTATTTCCTCCATCTAGTTCCCGGTGGTAAAATAACCTTAGGGAATATGAGAGCTGTTCCAAAAGAGAGAGATGTGCATCCAGATGTAGGGTCCATGTAAAAGTTATCCAAAAGCTTATCTGAGCTGAGTTTTTAATTCTGTTCAAGACAAAGCAATTTACAGTAGCCTGAGCTGCATCATGTGAACAACATTTTAAAATAATCTAATGGTTGTTCTCTGCCCTGCTGCAAGCAGTCTGTTACTGGAGTTTCTTTTCTGTGTTCTTTTATGTGAAATGACTCCAAATGAAGGTGAAATAAGAAAGCCATTTTTTTGATTCTTCAAGGGTTTGTTTACTGTTTTTGAATTTTATTATCGAAAAAAAACTTGAATAAATAAGGTGGATCTGATCACAGTGCCTTCTTATAGATTGTGTTAGCTATGAACACTGAAGGACTTGCAAGTATTTCTATCCTAAACAAGTATTTTTTGTGTTTATGATTGAGCATTCAAGGTAAAAAATATTGGTCTCAATTGTGCTCCTCTAGAATACAAGTTGTGGGGGAAAGTGTCTCGTTTTTTAGGGGTGGGGAGTGAGGGACTGAGTGTTGCTATGTTTACTTCAATTTTACAAGGAAAACTAAAAAAAAAAAAAATTATTAAATTATTTGCTGTTTCTGAGTTACATGTTTCTAGAGTGTTTCTGCTTTTTTGTATCTACTTGATTTTTCTAGCTGATACTTTTCAGACCATTAGTTTATGACATATATACTCTAGCAGTATTGGCGAGCTCCTAAAACAAACAGAAACGCCTTTTGAAAGTGTAGAAATTTCTCCCACCATCCCATGGTTGTTCTACACTGTTCCAACAGCAAAGGGTCCATTTTTAGCTCTGTGGGCTGAAAATCCCAGTGTGGCAGACACGTTTGCTGCAGGACATTGCACAAGTCTCCAAGGGCTCATTGCTGTATATTACACCGAATGTCTCCAAAAATGGAGTTATCTTCTCAGGAGCCATTATGGTTTGTCATATATAGGGATCTACTGAGGAGCAAGTGCCCAAGAAGTACTTCAAGCAGTAGACTCAGGTCAGCCTATACAGAACTTGAAAAACAAAGATCTATATATAGGAAATAATAATAAACTCTCAATAAGGTCAGCAATCCATATTTTAAAGACCTCTAAATCCCTGTTTAAAAAGTAAATACCATCATAGCTATTATCTCCGCTGTTTAATACTTCTTTCAGTTCAAATCAATAACAAAAGAGAATATAAAGTTAAAGCCAGCAAGTCACCATTATGCCTGTGGCCTCAGGGTATCAGCTTATTGCATCTTGTGTTGTTCATTTGCTGCTAGTGGAGTGCTGCCTATTAAGCCCAGTGATATCCTGGTGACCTAGAGGCAGGGTGTGGCTGGTGTGTTTGTAGTATCAACACATAAAAACTGATTTTCAGTGCTGGAAGATGTCATTCCTTGTTGTTGATTGCAGTCAACTGCAGAGCTGTTGTCATGGTATAATGTACAAACATGAAAGATACAAACTCAGAAGTATTTCAGGCTAGATTTTGTCCAATTTTCTCTGTTTACTAACATCTGGTTAATACCTTGCTGCACAATGGATATTTAATACCCAGAGCATCAAAGACAAGAATGCATGTTCTCTTTTAGGGTCCCTCATTTATTGAATTTCTTCCCCACTGTTAATTTTCTTATTTCCAACAAAAAATCTTTCTGTATAATTACTCATATTTCATACACAATAAGTTTTTCAAACTCTCTGTCCTTTAACAATCTTATTCTAAAAACAATCTACCATCCAGTTGTTCTATAGGTAGCAGCATTTGAGTAACCTTCCTACAGTTATTTCTGTAAGTTTTAATTTTTTTAAAATTTCTTTTTAAAAGAACAGGTGGTGAGTAGTGAAAAATAACTGATCTATGACAAGTGTCATAGTTCTGATGACAGAGGGGATCTGGAAATATTCCCTAAACCTCTGCTTTTTCTCAGTTTCTTCCCCAAAGAAAAGTACTGAAACAGCATCCAAGAGATTACTTGCTTAGTGTTTCCATCCTGGCCAAATCCTGTGGTATCTAGACCAAGATATATTTTGGCTATTGTTCAGATAAGCCTTTGCATTCTTGAATACTTTCGTGAAGGGCATTTCTAAAACATCTGAGGTTTAACCAGCATTAGCACTGAGCATGCATAAGGATTATTTCTCGGAAGAGCAGATCCCAGAGAAATGATGGCAACTGTTCTGTCACTGGCCTCAGACTTGAGCATGCAAAGTAGAGACAGACAGCTGTGCCCAGTGCTCTGCTGTAGGGAGGGAATGGCAGGAGATTCAGTGGAGAGGAGCAGGTGTGCTGTGATGTTATGTCTCTGGTCATGATGCTCTCTGTTATGAAGAGCTTCTATGGAATTTTATAAGACAGGATTTCTTCCTTTTTTTTTTTTTNCAAAAGCAATAGAAAATTTTATTCCATCTTTGTTGATTGCTTCATAATCATACAGAAATACTTCGATTGGCTGTTAAATTGCCTGCCCTTTTAAAGTCAAATATTTAGGAATACACCGAATTTCTCTAGGGCCTTTTGGGAGGTCTGGGGGGGTTGGGTTTGGTGCTTGGTTACTTGGGCAGTTGTAACCAGGGAAGAATGCCAGATCTTGAATTGTGCTTTCTAGTCTTTACCCTTGTACTCTTGTTTGGAGTCTCAGGAAATGTTCAGCAGATTTACTGAGACATTTAACTGCGTGTTTGTGATGGTTGACCAGTTCTGGACTACAGAGCTGAGAGCTTATATTAGTGATGGCTTTATATAAGGCTGTCAAATTAGACATCTAATAGACAGGTGCAATAAATGTACAGTGAAACCTGCAAGTGTTGGAAATATTTGCAGTGAAATTCTGACCCAGCAACTGACATCATTTCTGCACAAAGTTCAGTAATTTCTTTTTTGGGCTAATTTCTCCTCACACTGGTTTAATTAGCACTCTGTTTTCAAATTTAACCTGACAAGATTGTATTGAGATGGTGATAGATGATGATAATCGTATTCAAATTCTGTCTGTAAAATATTTGATTCAATTTACCTCTAAATTGCAACTGACAAGTCTAGAGGTGGGTGACATAAATCCCCAAAAATGTTTTAGTCAAAAAGTCACCGAGGGAATCAAGTAGAGTCACAAAATGAGATCAGATTGGATTAAAAACTGCAACATAAATTTTGCAACATAATCTTCTATTGCAGATTTAATGAAACCTTGTTTTGATTATTCAGAAATAAAGTCTTTTGATACATGTATTTAAGAGCAGGTTTATTTGAAAATTACATGGTAGACAGGGAGAAACCTGTCTAACCTAAAGTTTATTACTGTTTTCTAGAAATTGTACCTTTCCAGCATCTGGTCAGCCCAAAGTGATTAAGGGTTCTTTAATGGTCACAATATTTTGAACTCTTTGATATTTCATTTACGAGTTTCTGTAAAATTTGGGCTATTTAAATAGTTGCATTGTCTTGTAAGAGAGTACCACCCTTACAGTATTGTTGCATGTATCACAACAGTGAGATGCACCATTGAATGCAATCCCCTTGTCATTGAATTTGGTCTGATGTCTATAATGATGTTCAATTACTGTCACTAATCATTCATCCATTGATTGCTTTTTTGCTTCCATAATCTAAGTTACATTTTTTGTTTCTAAAGAGCCAATAGGTTACCTTCTTTTCCTTCCCTTTATTCTCTTCCTCCTTAGTATTTTCTCCTTTGTTTTCTTTCAAGCTCAGTTCATGGAATATCTGAAGAATGAAGCATGTTTTTAATTCTTTCTTAAAAAAATAAAATGACCTGGTAGTTTGGGAATGTTGCTTTTGTAACAGTTTCTCTTTTTATCCACTATTCATTACAACTTTGCCTAATGCAAACAGCAATTTAGAGAGAAAAACATGCAATAGATCATTTGAGACACTCCCCAAATTTTTGGTAAAGTCAGTACCAGCGAAGGGCTGAAGCAGTTGATTCTGGTGCCAATGGTCCCTTCTTTACCAGCAGATGCATTTAGAAATGATTAGTAGTTCTGTGCCAGGCCTATTTATAACTCAGGCATGGATTGTTTTTATGCTTCCAAGGACATAGGTACTACTTAGTTGTGTTCCATAATCCTGAGTGTCTAGGGCAGATATATTTTATACCTAGACAAGTAACTTTTCTTTGCTGTGAGAGGCAATTCCCAGTTCTGTCGAGATAAGCACTAGTACCTTCACATATAAACCATCCACAAAGACATTTACTTTATATATTTGGCATGCCTGTAGGTTAAACATTGGCACTTTGCATGCTTATTTTCAGCAACAGCTTAGTTTAACAAGAAGAGGCATTGAACCTGAAAAGAAGACCTCTCTCCAGAGGGAGAAAGAAAAGGGCAAAAGATAACTGACCAGTAGGAGAAAAAATCTAGAATAATGACACAAGGTGCTGTAGCTGTGGGCAACATTTTGAAAAGATGCCTCAGTGGCACAAATACTGAAGATCAATTTGGATTTTAAGCTTATAAAGTATATAGAAATATTTTAAACCAATAGCCTACGTGAAATCACTGTAACTGCAATTGGGATTTTAAAAGGGCCATGGTTTGGTTAAAATAGAATTAGTGTACCTGTTCTTAGAGATTTGTTTTCTTTGTTTTCATTTTAGCTTTGAATTTCCTTCTCTGGTGAAAAATGTCATGCCATTTGCCCTGGAGATTTTCCTGCAGTTGGGTTTTCCTCCAAATTCTGCTGCTACAACAGTGATTTCTTAGGCAGAATAAACATATATTAGAGATAGGGAAAGGACATACCTTTCTCTGCTGTATCCCCAACAGACATCAGGAGTGCTGCCAGCCACCCCAGAAGTCTTCCCAACTCACTGCAGCACACACATCTAGTGTGCAGATGTGAGTGCAATACACAGCTGATATAGCACTGGATCACACTGATGGCAAAATGGGTGTGCCAGATCCCCAAAAGCAGATGGTTCATAGACCTGAATATGACATAATTAAATGTATAGATTGGCTGTGGTAATTGTTTTATATTATATATGTTCTCTTTTGGTTTTGTTGGAGTTTTTTCTTTTCAATTTTTGTAGACTTCGGCGCTTGTATTTTAGCTAATAAGATTAGTTGAAGTGGGAAGAAAGTGACTCAATCCCAAGAATAGAAGCTGTGTATGTCAGACTTCCATTCCAGTTCTGTAGGACAAAAGGGTTTCTTGTCATTCATTTGGGTATCTGAACTTGTGTTTATCAGTGCAGTCTCTGATGTTCTGAGATTCATGAATCACTTCCCAAGTTTGACATCAATAGTATATAATTTTCTCTCCACAACCACTTCTCCCCTGAGAATCTGCAGCTGCTTAAGGAGCACACATCACTGCAAAAATCATGTTCCATTCCTTTCATATGCATCTAGATATCTAAGAGGTGTCACATTTATATTCTAGATTTCTCCCTCTCTGAAAAGGAAAGGCTGAGGGGGAGTATTCACAGTTAAATTCAGAAGTCTTTCTGATAATGTTGAATATTTCTGTCAGAACTGTTTAAATAATCAAAGAAAGGAATTCTGCCAAGTTAACTTTACTGGTGACTGAGCTTATTTTATTAAATCGCTATTTTGCATCAGTCTCATCTGGGTTGATGACTTCTTTTCCCTACTGTCTCTTCTTTCTTCAAAGTGTTTCAATAAGGGTGTCTTCTGTCAGGGCACAAGAGATCCTTGTGTTGTGATGCCTGGCAGATATTAGTGATGGAAACAAAACAAGTACAGGAATCTGAATTTTGGAATTTCATTTGATTCCACTGAGTAGCCAAGAGCACGCCCTGGGATGGCAGTCCTCCAGTGGGAAAGGGTGAAGGCATGAGTCAGTGGAGATTGGGAAGAGAGACTTACCTTTTAGTCTAACTCCCACATCAGTTCACCACAGAAATCCCTTAAGTGCAAGTGTACAACCTTACCTTTCCAAATCTCACCTTAAGGAGGAGAAATCCAAGGACCCTTCTGCTTGGAAAACCCACCACATCAATGGATTTCACCCCTTTTTAATTTTCAGGCCTCTCCATTTTTTTTTCCAATGGACTGTGGCTTCCTGCACAGCCCGAGATCCTGCAGTGACAGCAGCCTCCCTCGCAGAGGTGCTCCAGCCCCTGGCAGAGGCTGGCCAGGGCAGGTTTGAGGAGATGATGTGGAAGTCTCACCTCTGAGGAGGAAGCATAGCACATCCTGTAGCAGGTTCATATTGTGGTGAATTTTTGCACAGTGTTGGAAAGACATGTACACTGAGAGTAGATGGTGATATGATTGTGAAGTTGTTCATGATAGCAGCTTCCCAGCAACACAGAGGATGCTGGGCTGCACAGAAGATGCACAGAAAAAATTGGTCATTTATAGGTATTTATGTTTGCTGGAAGACAGATACTGCACTGATAAGTTTTTTTCTTAGGAGATATCACAGGGTTGGGTAGCGAAATAATAAACCACATGATATTGAAGATCTGATCATTTATGTTCAAATCATAACAAAGAGGGGAAAAAAATCAAACCAGAAGCAGAACATCTTGTCTTTGCCCATGGAAAAATTTTCACAGTAAAGTGTTGAACAAAAGGCCTTGAAACTTCCTGGGGAAACCCTTGTTTTCCAGAGGCTTTTTGATATTTCCTGCTCTTTATTGAATGAAAGAGCCTAAATTTAAAGACAGGAGCAGACTGAATCTCTTGTTCTTAGAATCTCTTTCACTGATGTCAATAATTAGAAAACTGCAGCAAAAAAATAACAAAAACTTTAATTCTTTCCTCATGTCCTTTGAGTTCAGAGACTTTCATAAAAATAAGAGATAAGTAAACTCATATGATTTAAGTAATCTTTTTTAAAAATCGGTATTTTTAACAAGCTGGGTTAATTTCTGTGTCCCCTGACTTTCTGAACAGACCAGTAGTCATTAAGAATGACCTTTATTTCTGTCAGTGTATTTTCATTCAATAGCTGAGTCTAGGGCCATTATCTGGCTGAGTGGCATGAAAATTATGTGGTTCAGTTGTTCCTTAAAAGAAGATTTATCTGACAAATACTTTCCTAAAGTAGCAGTCCGTCATCAGTGCCACTCCCTCAGGTGCCATTTTATCAGGAAGTGTCACTGTGAGAAGAAAGAATAAGACCCTCTCCTTCTACTGAGATACAAGCCAGCCAGTGGGTGAAAAAGCCCAGAAGAAAACAGTCCCTCAGCACAGCAGAGGGCTGCTGGAGAGGCATCAGCCAGTGCTTGCTACAGTTCAGCCTGTACTAGCACTATGATAGCTATATTCAATTCTGATTTTAACAGCATGAGCTAGACCTCTCTCACACGGAAGTCTGAGGCCATCCCTAATATTCTGCATTTGGTATTTTTGGAATTCCTGTTTGTCTACTATGTTCAGACAATTTTCCAGTAAGTTATTATTGCTCATCAGTTTTTATTCCTGATGAATGAGGATGCTTCAGACCATAAATCTTTGACTGGTCCAGGCTAAGTGTTGCCACTCCTGGGCTTCCAGCCAGCGTAATTTTGCAGGGAGAAATTATACAACTTGATGAGAAAGAAGTAAATAGTCCTGTGTTAGCAGCTATTTGAAATAGCAGCTGTTTAAGGCTATGCAGCAACGGGGGATATTAGCAATATTACTGGGCCAACCGTAGGTGGTTACCATATGCACATATTGCCACATGCTGTGTCCTATTTGTCTAATGTGAAACTTTTCATTTACTGGTAAATATGATGGTGATATTTATAGTGGTCACTGCCGAAGTGCTTGAACAGATTCTGGTAATCTGTCTCTATGCAGTGTGGATATGGGATGTGGATAAGGAGGAGATGAGGGTCTAGCCTTTCATATTTTATACTCTTGAGGATCACAGCTATGTCCCCTACTCTTAATACCAATGTAGAGAGCCGAGTTTGTGCTGTTTGTCTGCATGGACCCACACACAGGTCTGGGTATGATGGGGTTGGAGGGTGAGCTGAGTGTCCATGACATGACCATGTGCTCAAATGTCCATGAGAAAAGCAAATGAAAATGGCACAAATGTGTTTGCAGGTCTCACGTGGACAGCAAGAGAAAGAGCTGCTGCAGGTTTTCATTCCTGCACCTTCGTTCCTATTCATATCAAAGAAACTAAAATAAGGCTGGTTGTTTAATTTTGCTTTTCCTCCCAGACCCACCTACCTTGCTGCCATTTTATCTCCCAGTCACTGATGCAAGATGCAGGATATAGTGAGCCCTGATCCAGCAACTGTAAGGACAACTAGATCTAGAAACTCCTTAATTTAGAAAGCTTGGATCTGTCCTTTCTCAAGAAATTATAATGGTTTTTTCCCTAAGTCTGAGTAGGTCTGTGATGAGAGGTAAAATGTAAGCACTTCAATTTAAAGGGAATATCTTAAGTTTTTAAAAGAGTATTTAAAAAAAAAGTTGTTAAAATTATTTTTCTGTCCCTCTAGGGCTTGTACATAACATTTAAGTTGTCTTCACCAGTGCAGAAATAGAAAAAGAGAGCAATAACAAATTCTATACGTGTTGAAATGAGAATGGAAAACAAGACAGTATGTTTCCTCAAAAATGAATTGCAGCCAAAAAGTTTTCTTTTCTCTTTTGTTTGGAAATGTATACACATTTCCATTAGTAATTAATGGAACCTTACTAAACAATATAATGTGCTGAGCATGCATAAGACATAAGAATATAAACTCAAGTTATGTAAGGGATTAAGATTTTCTAAGCTAATTTATCTTTTACATCAAAATTAATAGTTGTTTGGGTCTCTCTAAATTCAGTTCTCTGACATCTTAAACTTGCGGAAATAGCCATTTTATTTTTCTTTGTATGAAATCAATATTTCTTTCAAAAATAGCCACATGTACTTGGACTTCATCTCCTGAATTATCCTTTGCTTGGGAGAGACTACATATTTTATTAAAACAGTGGCATTTTCATAAAGCAAAACGTTTGCCCTAGCATCTGCTTAAAAGAATAATGAGAGAAATATACAAATTTAATAAGGACACAAACCTTTTTTTTGGCGGCATAAGGTAGCATGAAACCTGGCCTTTCAGATCAGAAATTATTTTTGGCCTCTGGAAATTTGGACCACCTCCTCTTAGACCAGTTTGCAGCTGCTGGGCTAACCCAGCTCCTCCAGAAGTGCTGCCCACTCTCTGCCTGCTGGTCACCAGGGCATTTCCCCTGGCTGCTCCCCTGCCTGCCTGGGAGCCAGCCAAGCCCAAACGCTTTCCTGACCTGTCTGCGCAGCCATCTGGAAGGGGGCAGATGCCATTATTCAAAAGTACTCTGGTAGATGGCTTTAGGGGCATGGAAAGCTCCCAGCAGGAGCACACAGACCATGCCACGTGGTTGGTAAAGCATCTGTCCTTGAAGAAAATGCTGCCTGTCTTAGGCAACAAGCACAGGATTTGTATGAAAAATGAAGAGCAATACAGTGTCTTGGGGTGGGATGGTGCCATGGCGTTTTTTTAGCTTCTTCCACAGGGAGAGCAGCACCTTGAGCAACAGAGTTTCTTTCCTCTGTGCTTCTTGCCCTGCACAAAGGACAACTTCTTCCCATCTCTTGGTAGTCTTACCTTGGAAACCATTTCACGAAGGGAGGGATAAAAATCGATAAGGAAGGCAAAAAGTCAAAGCAAATGCAGTCTGTGGGAGGAGAGATTGTCAGTTCCATGTCTTCAAGTAAATGCTGGGGGACGAAAGAGGTCTTTCCTGCATGACTCTGCCTGCTATCCTGGAGCATAAGGTGGAGTGCTTAATTCTGTCTGCAGCCCTGCTCTCTCACTGCCTTTCCTGTGGTACCTGTAGACGTGTCTGCTAATGGTGGCAGTGATGACACTTGTTAACTGGACAATGTTTTGACACTGCCAAATCCTTTTGCACAGGTCACGGTCTGCCTGGTGGTAAATGGCAGTTAAAAAGCTCTGTGTAACACATTACAAATTCTTTTGCTGTCCAGACCTCTGAAGTATTTAAAAAGCCTTGTTTGAAAGCTCGAGCTTTTCTGCTTCACAGTCCATTTTTTGTTTCTTGTCTCATGGTAATGAATTAACTCTAAGTACAAGTTACACTTCAGGGAAATGGTAGGCAAGGGTCATACGAGGTGTGACCTTTGTAGGAAAGAAGAGACTCCTTACTGTGAAGTTCTCATGAAGATGGCTTTGGAATATTTACCAACCACCCATCTCACAGGCAGCAGCAGGGCTTGGGTCTGTCTTGTTATAATGAATAATCAGCTGTAAAGGCACTGATCTCAGTGGAGTTATTAATTGTTACTGGTGCAACAAAAACACCATTTGTCCTAAATGTTATGGAAAGATGACAACCAATGGACTGGACAGATCTGTTTCTCACTGATCTCTCAGGCTGGGAAAGCACCCAATCTGTCCATGCTGCTTTGGGCTCTCTGAGCTTTCCTTGAGAATTTAGATTTCTATTTAAGTTGCATTCAGTTTTTATTCATATTGGCTTTGAATATGTTTCATGTCTTTTTTTCTTTTTCTTTTTTTACTCTTTTCCTGCAGTAATAGTAAAAATCTGTTTTTCTTCCCTAACTATGTGCAGGCTGGCATGGCTTTGACTTACGATCCAACAGCTGCTATACAGAATGGGTAAGAAATGCATGTTTTCTTATGTCTTTTTTTAAATGATTTTGAATGTCATCTTCTGATTTCTCTTTCTGTAGTGAAACTTTTTGAAAAGCAAATCCACTCAGTCATATTTTGTCTGAAGCATATAATGCTATATTGTCAAGTTCTTCTTTAGTTTTCCTTTTCTTTTTATGCCTTCTTGTTTGCAATATCCATTTTGAATGGGAAGTTGTTTTTCCTAATAGTTTCCATCTCTATTTGGCAAATGTTAGTAGACGTCTTTTTAATCTCTCTCTGTCATGAAGTGGCAACCAGTAAAGTTTCCCTTTACTGACTTGGCTTTTGTTAAAATAATCATTGAAGATTCCAATGTATTTTGAATAATAGAGCTGTTACTTCATCTGGGGTTCTTTCTGCAGGCTGGCTGCCTTCCATGGCATTGTCTGAATAAAGATGCCAGATAGGGAGAAAGCCTTAAATTAGTATGTAAGCAGATGGGATTTAAGGGTAAAATTCTGAGCAACACTCTCCTTTATTTCTCACCTACCATTTGCTGACACAAGGAATTGCAAATTTTTCTCAAACTGAGCAGTGAAATTACATCACCATATTATTTACCTGCATGATTACATTTCCAATTATTTCATAAACTAGAAAAACGTATCCTTGAAACTTAGCTCTCTTTTCAGCTAGGTTAACAACAATTAGAAAAGAGGCAGGAAGTTCAGCCCTTTACTCTTTGGCAGTCATTCTTTGATCAGAGATGTATGAGATGGTTATCAAATTCCATGCATACTCCCACCTGTGTTCTCCAGCTGAAGGGGAGAATTTATTGATATAGATAAGAGTGGGTTTATTTCTTGAATATTTGTTAGGGCACTGCTACTTGAAGCATTTAGGAAAAAAACCCTAACATTCTCAGAAGTTTAAAAAAAAAATCAATAGTAATAGTTAGTCTATTTTGCTTAATTTTCCTTTACAAGCAGTAATTTTTTAGGACTTGTGATATTCCTGTATTGTGGAGGAAGAGGCCAAATTCAGAAGAAAAGACAGCTTGTTTGTAGCTCTGATTTCAGAATTCTTTGCTTCTGTTTCCCTATTCTGACCTAAAAATGAGTTGTTCGTCTCTGTGGTCATACTTTTCAGTGGTGAAATGTTATAACCTATAAATAAAAAAATCACTGTTTCATAATCCACCAGTGTTTCATGTGGAAAACTGGCACTTTTTTCACGTAAAGTCCTGCATGTCAGTTGTGTGAGTGTCTTGGAAACCATAGTTTGAATGATCCATTGAGACTAATATAATTTTAATTCAAGAAGAATTCTTTTGAAGTTATGAAATTTATCTCAGAATCAGACATTACTTATATCAAAGAATACCCATGATGTTCAGGCTGCTCAGGTGATTTGGTCACTCAATTGTTTGCACATGCTGTCACTGATCATTGGGTAAAGAAATTGTACCCAATGGAGAATTTAAGTTCTGCAGTTTTTTAAATATTCTTTTATTTTTAAGGCAAGAAATAAATTAAATTACACTACCAAATAACTCTCTAAGAGTGACAATTAATTGCTACTTCGACATATGTCTTTTTTCTAAAGTGTCAAAATATTTTCAGTTTTATCAAGACTAAACCATCATTCAAAATGCTCTTGTGGTGAGATCTTGTGGGCAGTATCATGAGGATCACCAGAACCTTTTTGGTTCAACAGGATTTTTTTTTTTTATCTCCCCAGACATTCACACAGTAGTCTCTACATATCCTGTAGTTTTAGGTTTTTTCTGTTTTTCATAAGCCTCTTTACTTGCAAGTACAGTGAAGATCTAGCTCTAGCAGAACACTTTGGCTGTAACGTGGAATAAGCCACTCAGGTTTGCATGGAGCAATGTCACCCAAAGATCTGTAAAACCTTTTCCTTGTAGCATTTAGCTGGGGGCACTAGTGCAGAACTTAGTGAACTGAGTCTGGGGATGAGAAATGTAAAGATACCAAGTCAAGGTGATGATTCAGAAGAGTTATGAACCACCACCAAGATTTAAAAAGGACAAACTGCACATGCTGACATTTACTAGAGTTCTTTATAGGGTTGATAGATACATTTGGATGCATCTTAGTTGCTAAGTCCACACAGGATTATGGGGAGGATAGAAGCCTTCTAGAGAAACATGTCTCTGCAGCAGGTGTTATGGGGTGGTATTTAAAATTCACAGTTCCTTAAGAGGCATGGATTATATTAGGTTTTGAGTTGGGCCATAATCTAACCTCAGGGAAGAATCTGGACTCTTGTTTCCAAATGAAAAGGGAGGTTCTTATTGTTCATGGTGTCGTACTATCACTTTTATTACCATATAACTACATATTTGCCTTGAAAATCTATAGCAGGAATGAAACAAAAGAGAGTGTGAGAGAGGCTTTCACTAAAAATGACTAGGATTTTTTCCCCATTAAGGAATAGATTATTTTTTTCTGAGTCTATTACATTGTAAAGCTTGATTCTCCATTTCATTATATTGTTTTTATGTCCATGTAGCTCTGTTTAAGCATCCAGTGGAGTTACATCAGCATAAAACTGGTATAATGGAGTGGAGAATCCAGCCCGTAGTGTACCATAGCATTGCATTAAGAGGTACTGAAGATATGATAAGCACACACTTCAAGAGAAAAGATCTTTTCACTTGGCAACCACTCTGCCTTTTTTTTTTGTTTTTGTTTTATAATCAGCCTTTTCTGAATTGTGTTTACAAAGGTACTCAGATTTTATTTTGGGGAGCAGTGTGCCTGTTGTAATATGCTATTGATTTTTCAGTTTGTGGGATTAACACTGTTTTAGTAGTTTTATGCACTCATACAAGGAACAGGATAGAGTTCTTGTATTTGCACTGTAAGGAACCTCATTTAAAATGTTCCTCAAGCTCGAGTCCTCCTGGCCATTTGACTAAGATGGCAATGTACTGTATCAGTTTAGTACTTCATATCTGGGGGACAATTTTGTGCATTTGCTGGCCGATAGGCTCAATATTCAGACAGGTCTTTTCCAAGTCCAACATCTGACTGTGTGCTTTGTTGCGACAGAAAATTGCTGCCTTCATAATGCTTGGTAATACTCTTACATTATGGGAGCCCCAGGATACTATTTATGAATCTAACTTTTTCAGTACTGCCTGCAGGCACGAAGCATGAGCAAATGGTGTTTATTGCAGTGCAAATAGGATCTTGCTCTTGTGCAGATTCTGTCTGGAAGCTTGCACATTCCCCAGTAGAATGGGAACCATATGGATTTTTTTTTCCAGTTTTTGGCAGGGAAATAGTGACCAGACACTGCAGATAATGCAGTCTCCAAATGCAAAGGGAGGGTTGGTGTAGCAGGGGAGTATGTGCTTTGTCTGTTAAGCAACAGAAACTGTTGTAAAGCGCTGCCTCTGTGTGCCTGATGAGGTTCTGGAAATACGCTTCTTTTTAACATTGCCTAAAAATGTGTTATTTTGAGCCCCTTATAAACCCCCCTTCAGGAACTTCCAGGAGCATCTTTTTGACTTCTAGTGATGAGTTTCCCCTTTGCTTATCTAGGCATGCTGAAAAAGTCTATTTTTAATACAAGGGTGACATTCATTTTGCTTGCCCTTGCCACCTGCGTGCTTGTGCTCCTAGCATTGCAATTGCAGCTGAGGAGCAGGGACACTGTCTTGCACCTGCAAAAAACTGCATGGACCAAGGTAAGGATGCAGTCTGCATTCACAGACAATGCAGCTGAGCCTTCTGGAAACCTCTCCTTAGAGCTCACAGGTCAACAACACCACAAAGCCTACAGCTCTCATAATACCTAGTGCACCGTACTAGATACATTGTGCATTTTAGTGCCAGGAAGCTTGGAGGCACATTTAATATATCTAAAACAAGTCAAAGCCAGTATAATTCATATCTTTTTCCACTCCTCTTTCTGATGTAGATATTCTGATGACTGAGAGTCCTGTATTCCCTTGAATGAACTTACAACTTGCATCTTCCACCTCATTTCACCTCTCCCTAAGCCTTAAGAAAAAAAAGAAGGCAAAGCCTAAGACTGAATTTAGCAAGGTCCTCAGCTGCAAATCTTGTTGTGCTGTAGGGCTTGTGCCAGAACAGGCCACTCTTGTGTTTTTGTTCCCCTTGTCTCTTATTAGATCCCCAGCATGCCACTTATGCCCCTTACATATGAGGATATTAGCCCATTTGTATGTAAAGGGAATTTAGGGAGGTGCCTCAGTGTCTCATGGATGAGGGAGTGTCAAGCTCTCTTTGTCAATGAGCCCTGCCCTGAGAGCAAATGACTCCAGCAGTGTGGTAGGTTGAGCATTCCATACCTGAGGGTGGCTCTGCTTGAGTCCATCCCCAGCAAGGACACCTCCATCCTTACTGCACCACCGTACTTCACATGGCAGACACCCACATCCTTTGCTATTAGATCCTTTTGGCCACAAGAGGCACTGAGGAGAGAAGACAAGCCTTTGTCTCTTGATGTAAGAGATTCCTGACTGCAAAATTATTTCTTTACAACCTGTCACAGTGACTGAGATTGTTATACTCTATATTATTATTATTATTATTATCATTATTATTATTATTATTATTATTAAAATTGAAATACATGGACTGGACTTTCTTGCATTGTCATTTGCAGCATCAGAGTTTCTTCCTTTCTCTTCCTTGGTGCCCTTGTGCACGAATTTTCCCAATACAGCTGAGTGTCCTAGCAGTATGTTTTATTTGATGCTTATTTGAGAGCATTCCAAATGGTGACAGATAACTGGTATTGGCAGGGCTGTTGGAAGGGCTGTATTTTCCACGTTACCATAGTATATATTCTACAGTCTTGTGTACTATTCAGATAAATGCATCTCTAAGCTGAAACTGAAATAGCAAGCTGTCTGTCAAATTCTTGGCTTAGCACACATTTTCTGTAATTTTTTTAGTATTTTCTGGGATTTATTGGAAAGTTTATTCCAAAGAATCAGCACTACTTCCAAATGGAAAGTTGTTTTTTCCCTGTATGTGTCTTTGTCCGAGCGATTCTTACATGGTTATGAGTATGAGCCCAGCATCAGTGCCAGGTTTATGAACAAAATGAGAAAAGAATGAACAAAAATGTGGGTTTTTTTTCAAAAGAGTCTTGGTTTTATATTATCTTTTTGTGTAAGAGTTTTATATGTATTTCTATACATTACACATTTAACTCATAGACTAAATTCTGTCAGTCTGCCATTGACTATTTTCATTTGCTGCATACAATATTTCTTAGTTGATCCAGTTAGCAAGAGCATAGCCCAAGTGATTTCTGGTTAACAACGATCTGGGAGAAGACCCCTGTAAAAGGAGTTAGATAATATGCAACATGCTAGTTGTCATAGATGAACCTGCCTAGCGGTGTCAAAATCTCTTCTCCCTTATGTTGTGTGAACTTAATATTTGGTATAAGCATGGGGCTATAAATGCCTCTAAGTTCTCATAATAGGATATATATAAAATTGGGCAAAGGCACAATTTTAAAATAGTCTCTGTGTGAGCATTGTGAGGGCAGATAAATGTTCCTAAAATAGCATTATATTTCTGTTAAACAAAAAATCACTCAGATGCCACCTGCTGCTTTTGGCATTTTAAAATCTGATTTGGAATAGAAAGAGCAAATGGTTGCTTCTCTGTCTCCCTCTCCCCTCCTAACTTTGAATGTTTCTGCCCAACGTTCAAAGAGAGCAGCCTGTTTTTCCAAGGCTATTGGTTGAAGTCAGTGGTTATTTGAGCCTGCATCCAGAATGAACGCATCCAGTCTGAACTAGACTGATTAGTACTAAATCTGTGATGCCAGGGTGATCAGGAAATAGAGCACTTGTTTAAACACTAGTAATGATTTTTTTGTTGTTGTTGCATAGCTCTCATGGAAAGCTACTGTTGATTGCCTCAGAATCGAGAGGGGGAAAAATATAAAAAGAAAGGGAATGCAATCCACTTCACTGTGCAGAATCTTCTGGTAGTTGCTGGTGCATCATATATGAGAAAGAGCTACATGAATTTTAAATCGTACAAAAGAACACTGCACATGAGTGTTTCTCTCTGAGTCCAAAATACAGGCATTTAGACAACTGTAAAACCACAAACACTCTTCTTTAAAGAATTTTATTGTTCTGGCTTACAGTTAAAATTGCAAAAAGGGCAAATACAAAAATCTTTACAAGCACACACATATTAAGTACTAACACAATCCAGCAGTAGTGATGATATTTTCCAAGTAATAATTTTATCAATAATCATTAACCCACAGGGAAGAAGAAGGAATATAACATTTATTACCATCAAGCAAGAGATGGTGCAGCTTCTGTTCATAGCATGCAACAGTGGAAATAAAACCGACTAAATCTGAGGTTTTCAGTGCTGCCTGGGGCATTTAGCCTCATAATTCCTGATACATTTCACCAGAAAAAGGGGGGTTTTGCTCCCTGCCTAGACGAATATGAAAACTTCAGCCAGATTTTTTGTAGTCACCCCTTAATAAAATAATTCAGACATTTATATAGAATATGTTATTCTCAGCACTGAAGCACTAGGATATGAGAAGAAAACAGTACCCTGTGTAAAAATGAAATCGGTAACGCTGTCTTCGATATTGTGTAAGAAATTTCCTTTCACTAGCTAGCGCCCTGGAAAATCAGCTGTCTTTGCATTTCAGATAATTGCTTCTTGTATTGTGAAGTTCTATATTTCTGCTAGTTGAAGTGAAAAAAAATATGCTCTGTGTAAATATTCCTCCTCCTTTCCATTTTCAAGATCTGCTCAATGGAGCCATCACATCTCTTTTATTGTGGTTTTGGAAATAGATGGACATAATTACGTGGGTAGACTCTTTTTGTCTTTGCCCAGGAGGCAGTGAATTATTTAGTCAGAGCCTAAGTAGTCAAAAGGTTCAAAAAAATCTTGCTTTTGTTCTTTGTTTGCAGATTTTATTCCTCACCGTACAGTATTCCAACAAACCGCATGATTCCACAGACATCAATCACGCCATTCATTGCTGCTTCCCCTGTCTCCACATATCAGGTACGTCAGATATGCACTTGTCTACTGTGTTTCCCAGTTAATTATGTTTTGGATGTGGATGAAGGCAGAGTGTATACCACAGAAAATTGTGTGAGTGCTTGCATTCTTGAGTCACACTTAAAACAAAGGGCTCTCTAGTAATATTCAGGTATCATTGGGTAGAGTTTTAAGTGCTTCCTGCATTCTTTAGAGCAGTAATGAAAGCCACTGTGATTCTTAATTTCAATCAGCTTCTCTGATAAACAGCATTTTCCTTAATTTCCAATTGACAGCACCAGAAGCTTATAATTCTTATTGAAATGTTTCCTCATTTTGGCTCCTCCTCATTAGCCAAAAATTTTTAAAGTGTTTTTTTTTTTAATAATTTATGTTGACTGTGTTATACTTTGACCTTTTGATCCTAGCTATTTTTTCCTAGTAATTGCATCCTTTAAAAGAACTCATTTTTATCCAATAATCCCTGACAAAGCAAATTACTTGAGGATGCGTCCTCAAATCGTTCTTTAATCTGCTACATGCCACGTCATTCAGAATTTCTCTTTTCAGCATGTCCCTCTCAGATCTCCACTGAGAAATTACTGTCTTGTTTTGGCTTTCTGAGATGGAAGTCAAAACCAGAGATATATTTTTATTATTAACCACTGTTTGGGAACTTACCACTTCACAGAGGCTGGCCATTGACTATATATTTTCCAATTTTAGTTATTTCTCTCCTGTGCCATCTGTGCTTTTCCAACCCTGAGTCTTACCTGAAATAAGCTACCCAAACTTTCAAATGGTGGGTTGTTCTTAACATTAGGGTTGGTTTTTTGGGGCTGGGAGGTTGCAGATAGTATGGTACTGCTTACAAGTCATTCTGAGGAGCTACTCTACTTTAAATTTGATCTTCAAAGATAAATGATTCTTGTAATTCTCTTCGACTTTTGCGTTATTTTATTTTAGATGGCTGTTTTATTTGGCTATGCCAAACAAAAGTTGTTTAGATGAGGTAAATTCAGTAAATTTAAGTAATGGCAGCAGCAAAGACAAGTCAATGCCAGAGATACACAAGTGCAGCTCACACGCAATTTTCTCAGTAGCAAAGCTGGCTTAAGAGCCATACTACTTCCCTCTTACTCAGGCCACTGAGTTCAGCCATTTACTTTCATCACTGCTCCACAGTTCACAGTTGCTCTCCTTTTCCCATTCTGGTTTGAACCATTGCATCAGTTTGTGGTATCATGCATTTACACCAAAACCATTTCTTTTTCTTTTTCTTTTTTTTTTTTTTAATCCATATCATTTTCCTTAAATAGTTTGCAGTGTAAGCCCAAAGATGTTCGCCCTGGCATGATGAAAGAACTGCAGTGGTGCACAAGTGGGAGCAATGAGCAGCAGAAAGCTGTGGCAGCTCTATTGTGTTTTAGCTTATGGGAATTCACAGCAGAAAATATTGTAGTAGAGGTGTGTTTGCATGTGAGTGTGCTGGTTTTGGTTCTAAAGATGTTTTGCTGAACTTGCTTTTCAACCAAAAATAGACTTTGAAAAACATACACAAATGTTGGAGCACACTGTTATACAATTAATTCTCTTTCTTCATGAACAAAATCACAGGGCATCTGGAGAAGTGGGACCTTGTAGCTTTCTCCATCTCTGTGACAGCAAGTGAGGTGTCCTCTGATGGCTCTAGCACAGCTATATCTTTTGTGTATTTGTGTGTTGTGGTGTCCAGACTGATGCAAAAGAAAACTAAAATACACAATTCTTGGGGCTGAGCCTGAGTTATGATAGCATGTGGGCCATTCACACATAGCACAAAAGGGAATCACAGCTCAGAGATGCCACCACAAATATGCAAATACTCTATAATGTGTTTAATTCTTAGTAAAATTGTTGTATCTTTGAAATATGTTACATGGCAGTCATAAGGCAGAACAACAAAGAAAGTCTTTGGTGATGCATATGGAGTTCTGGTGGGAATAGACCCCAGGATACTCAAGCTAAGAGTGATCCTGGAGGGGCAGACTTCTTAAGCCAGCTTTGCCATGAAAGGTTTCAATTAGAATAATTTTCAAAAACTCTGAGTTAGATCTGCAGTTCTTACTGAAAACAGAATAAGTCATTCTGGGATCTCTGAAAATGTTGTACCTTTCAAAATTCATACAGATACTTTTGAAAGTAAACTTTGAACATTTTATGTCTCCTGCACTGTCGGTTGGATGACATGTTCATGATTATATTGATGGATGAAAGCAAACAATGCAAATGAAAAAATAGGACAACACAGAATATTGAAGACTGCTTTACGAGATAAAATGTTGTGATTCATAGAAGTGGTGCAATCATTCAGACTTCTGACTTTGGTGGAAAACATTATCAAATGAAATTTGAAAGCTTTTCCCTTTGTCAATAACTATGAAGACTAATTAATATTGTGTTGAGTTATAAGACTTAAGTCTTTTGTCAAAATTAGCACCTTAGTTGTAATAGAGAGAATATTTTCAAGTAAATCATTAAGTTTTAAACGTTTCTATGCTAATTAAAAGTATTTGATGTGCAGGTCCAGAGTACTTCATGGATGCCTCATCCGCCATATGTTATGCAACCAACAGTAAGTGGATACTTGGTTATATCTGGCTAAAAGTGCTTCCATTGTAGCCTTTCTCTGCTTGTCCAGCCACATTAAAGTCCTGGTCATGTAAGAGCAGCCACCTGCTCCCTGTGACAAGAGCCCTCTGCCATAAAGGTTCTGTTTCTTTAGGGAGCACCATTTGATTTACTGGAAAGGGGAGGATGGGTGATGTGTTATCTAATTGCACTGGTTGTAATGGAGTAACAAGTTCTGAAGTGCTGCTCCTGGAGCTCTGCTTCAGGGACTGCAAGATAACAGAATTCCTGTGTACTTTGCATTGCCAGAATCAACACGTGACCTTTCCTTATATGCTTAGCCTTCAAAAACATCCTGTGCAGTTTTATATAAAGGATCCTCAGTGCCTCAGTAATGCATTTCAGTATAGTGGAAAAGGGTGAAGCACAACTGTCTTAGAGAGTCTCTACCAAATCTGAATCTGCTTTATGAGTGTCCAGTTAACTCTATTTTTTTCTTTTTCCCGAGTCATCGTTATCAATTTATAACTACTTAAAGCTGCATTATGTTTCTAACCAACATTCATTAGAAATAGTGCAGCTGATTTTTTGTTTACCTCACAGAAGAGTTTTGATGTACTTTGCCTAAATACTAGCAATATACATTAGCAGGAGAAAACACCATACTGAATTCCACTATAGAGAGATCACTTTAGTTACATTTCTACCTTTGATGAGTTTCTCAGGTATAGATTCACTTGACAGTGTCATTAATCATAATTTAAATATATGTTCCACATAATCGTCAATACATTGATTTATACAACAGTAAAATTAAAATTTAGGTCTATGGCTTAGGATTGTTTGTTATTCATATTTTGTTCAAATATTTTGACTTCACAGTAGTGTAACTTCTGGTGAGAGTTAGCTGTACAGCAACCTGGGTATAATTACACTGCCTGTCTGTTCAGTAGCACAAGTCTCTCATCCCAATTTTCAGCCCCCTTTCCACACCCCTCAGCTCCTTGGAGACAAGTTCTTCAGTTCTCTCACAAGGCAGGGACTGTAGTGTGGGACTGACTGGGCATCCAGCTCCTACTGCTGCTGTGCTACACCTCTCTGCAGACCCTGGGGGAACTTTCCATCTCAGTGGAGTAAAGTTGTTGCTGTATTCCTTGTAGGGAGATGAAATGCATTGAGCAAATTCACAGTTAACATCAGTCCTGTATTCTAATATTTGGATTTAATAGCAGATGACCAGAAGTCTTAGATGTGTGTATATGATGAGTTATGAGACTTGTGGTAGCCAAAGAATCTCCAATCCTTGCAGAAAGACTCTCTTTCTAAAAGAAAATCTTAAGCACTTTGCCAACCAAAGATTTTATGAATATGTGTGTTTGAGTTTTATTTGATGATATTGAGGAAAGCATTTTTCTGCAGTACTAGGAGATGTATTATGATGAGGTAATTGAATGTATTTACCCCTTGGTAAGGACATGAAGAGAAAACTGTCTTTTATAGTGAGTGGTACCCTCAAAATGCTGAGTTAAATTGGTGTTCATTGTTAACCAGAAAGTAATGTCAAAAAAAAAAAGGAAGTGTGCTTCTAGGTGGAAAAACAGAGGGCTAAGTGGCGTACCATTTCTGTTCCAGTCTCATTGCTGTCCTGGGTTACTTCCATGTGTTTTCTGTAGCAATCCTAGTCTCTTCACTGAAAGATTTTTCCCATATGTTTCCAAATATTATGTTCTTAAGTAAGAGGACATGAGACATTCAGTACCAAAGAAGCATAAAAGCAAAAAGGCAGAACTACCATTCCCCAGGTTTCATTCAGAGATGAATTCTTTATTACAAATGTCTGAAAACTTGTCAGAGTGTTACCACACAGAGAATTCAGGAGACTTCAGAATTAATGGTCTGTTTTGAAAGAAAATAAAGAATCTGTGTTAGTTTTAAGTTTTCTGTACTTTCATGCCTAACTATAGACTCTATTCTAGGCACCTCCAAAGCTCAAAAAAAAATGAAGAAAATATTACAATAAAGTTAGCAAAATTAAGAATGTGAGTTTTGGTAATCCTGTGAGCTGCTGAAACTGGGAACTTTCTATTTTGGTTAGCTTTTTATTTCTTCTTGTAAGCTAGTTTTCCATGTTATTATCTAAATTGCCACCACTTTATTTCATAATATTTTATGAGGTGATTGACTGTGGCATGTGATGTCCCCCTGGATACCACTGCAGATAAACATTACATTCCCCTTGCCCCAGGAAGGAGAACATTTTGTTAAGCCTCTATTATTCTTTGTCAGTAGAGATGAACTCATACAGAAAGCACAGTTTGAATTGCCCAAACAGTGGTGGCTAGTTCTTTGTTTTGATTACAACTACCCACTAAATCACGTTACTGGATGATTAGCTTTTCATTTCCTACAGAAAGTTCTATTTGATATTTATGTATAATTTAACATCACGAAGTGTCCCTCATGACAAAAAGATAGGCAGAACCGTGCTGTAGAGGAGACAAAGGAGGTTTTTCACTCAGCGTGCTGTGCACAGGCAGGGCAGTGTTTTCCCAGCCTGGCAGGCTTGCTGACAGGAGGGAAGAGCTGTGCTGCATGGCACCACCATCCTGTGTCTGCCTGTCCCTCCTCTGCCTGCCCATCTCATCTCCCTTCCCGCCTGCCTCCCTGTGCAGCAATACAAAGCTCTTCCTTCAGTGATATCCCCTGCAGTAGGTTGGCCTGTCAGACATTTTTATCCTTTATTTCCCTTTGCATATCGATTTCAGCCACATTTTCCTGATGTGTGCATGTGTGCATTCTGCATCCATTTACTTGGTGGATTAAAAAGCCCACTATAGTAAAAGATTATATCTCCAATTCCTTCTGTAGCTTTTTAACTACAACCAGATAAACTTCTGACCCTAACAAACAAAAATTGCATATATATTAACTGGAAAATATTTGTGTATACTGGTTTTCCTTCTCATACTTGTCTTCTTATTTCTGTGAAATTCTGTGAACTTTTAAAAGCAGAAAACAACCAAAATTACATTTTCTAAGAAAATAATATTAAGAGCATTTTTGTCCTAAAAGGAGAAAGTCAGATGAACAGTCAAGGACTCTGCAGGTATAGAACTGATATTGTAGGTTGCTGCTAATAAACAACTGCAGATACAATTTTTAAAGGAGTTTTATTCTTGGTTATCAGTGATTTTTGCTGGTCTTACTCTAAGAGCCATGGAAAAATAATATCAAATAGGTTGAGGTAGCATTGCTATTTCTGAGCAACTAGTATTGAAAATAAACTTCTACTGGCATAGTAGGGTCATACATGAAAACTTCTCACATGTTAATGTGTACACAACCTTCAGGGTTTTGGAAAACAGTGTTCCTGAATCATGTGGACATGATGAAAAATCTACCTGGAGGTTCATGTGTGACTTAGACACTTTTGAAAAATGCAGCCTTTGTGAATTGAACCTTGACCACTTTTTCCCATATTGATTTCACTCTGTCAAGGTATACCTAAAGGTATACCTCGCTGTCAAGAATGCCTAAAGTTTGGCAGTTTCATTGCTTTGCCATGTGCCCTGGTCACTCTCCACAGTTTTAATGGAAGACAAGCTACAAAAGAATTATAGCAGTGTGAGTTTGGATAAAAATTGGCAAAACATTTAATGCATTGATGGTAGTCCAGGCTCAGTTTAGTTAACTATATCTTTCAAAGTGCAGTACTTACTCTTCTGTGTTTGAAACAAGTCTTGTATTTCATTACTGCCTCAGGATAAGGATAGATGGATAGTGATGACAGAATCAAAACATAAATGGGATAAGAATTATTCTGGAGACTTACAACATTTGCCATATTACTTTTATTTGCCATATTACAGTGTTTTTCCTGTAGTCCCTGAAGGCTACAGGGTTTGAAAGGTTTGAAAGTTATGGGGATACTTTGAAAAACATGTTTATATGTCAATTCACATGTAGACAATCTCATTTTTACTGATAAGGGCATTTGTTCAAAACATTTTGATTCAAATCTTTCTTACAAAAAATATATGTACTCTTCCTCTGTAAAGGCAATTTTTTTTAGTGAACCGACAGAAACATGATACCCTAATACTCAAGGTACACCCTGGTTTTACACTTAACCTCTTTTATTTGCAAGTAAAACTGTGTGTGTAATCACTGGGTATGCACAGATAGATGTTCTTGTCAGTCTGGAATAGTTTCTACATAATAGCTGGGGAAGGATTATGCCAGTGGCAGCAGGAAGGGTGCAAGCAGAGCAGCATATGGAAAAATGTACTGCTGATAATGATAAAGTATGTTGAGGAGAACTTCTGTCTGGAAGTTTCTCAAGGCCTTGCAGTCCTTCTAGAAAGGTCAATGTCTTAACAAACACCCTTATTATTTTTTTCTGTCATCCTTCCTGTGGCCCATGGCTGAATGGAATCCATCTGTCTTTAAAAGGATCAACAAACACATGTCTTATTTCATAAGCAGTGTAAAACCCCTAGTCTGGTGAGAAGCGAGGCTGAGTAAGGACTCCAGATTCTTGCCTCTTGATTGTTGTGCATGAATGCAGTAGCATAAAAGGTACAAATTGTTCAACTGAAATGGATCAGTTTTCATTTTCTCACTAGCGACTCTGCTGTTTTGGATAATACCCAAAATACCACAGCAGTTTCAGTGTTTTGATTCCTACACTCTGGAACAAAGAAGTTCCTTGTTCTCCAATCCACATTCCTCTCCCAAGACAGCTTTCTCTCTTTCTCTACCTCACGTTTATTGCTCTACCTTTTTAGTAAACAGAGCCAGGAGTCTATCTTGAGTTGGCCTGTTAGAGTGTAAGAAAATAAAGTATGTCCTCTGCAGACAGTTGAGTCCTGCCTCCAAGATGAAATGTGAGAATTCAGCTAGCTGGTATGAAAAGTAAACAGGAAATAATCCTTAGAAATTGGAATCTTCAGCAAGTCTTTCAACTTTTAGCTGTGTATTTTTAAGAGATCCTTTGAGCATGAACTTACTTGAACTCTTAAGGCTAAAGTGTTTAGAGGTTGAAATAACTAACCAAATACCAATGACTAAGTTGTGCTGAGCAATTTTAATTCCAGTGTTTCCCGAGGCAGAGAATCGAGGACTGCAAATTCTATAACTCTGATAATCAAGACAGTAATTGGCAATGTTCCTTTGGAGGAGGCAGGCTCACATGAGGTCACTTCTGCCTCCCTCTCACCCAGCACCCACTGTATACAGATGTTGTCTCAGTGCTACCTAGATGGGTTTTTCAGATGCAGGTGAGCATGTGCTTCCTGATCTCCTTTAGTGCCAGTGTTATTGTGCTGGGGAGGGTACCCAGGACAGAAAAGTGGTGCCCAAGCTCAACTAACTTAGACCTCTAAAAGAAAACAGGTGTAAGTGACTCAGCCAAGTTACATCTCCTACTCAAGTGTAGCAGTTTTTAAGTCTGATTATACAATGCTTCTGGAATCATATCAAAGTATTGCTCCAGTCCTTTGTTCTGCTGTCGTAGAAATTATTATGAACGCCAGAAAAAAGATATATTTAAGTTGGATTGCCAACATTTTTGACACTCTGTTACAGCCCCCTAGTGAAACTGAGCATTTTTTGTGATGGCAGGAAGACACACCACATATGGATTCACTTAGAAAACATGGACAGGAGAACCACAAATGTTTCCAGTAGACAAGCCCTTGCATTTGAGGAACTCGTGGTGTGCTGTTTTGTCCTAAAAAGACTTCAGAGTTCTAGTAAAATTTTCTTTTATTTCAGATATTCTACAGATATCATGAACATGAAATGGATAAACCATCAGTCTGTTTAAAGACGTTTACATTAGCGGAAAAAAACATAATGTCTCTGTTTCATATAAATCTATAAACATAAATGAAAAAGATTTTTGGAAAGGAAGGCGTCTGACACTAAATTTGAAAGGTTCCCCAGAGTTTTTTGAAGCCAGGAAATTCTGGTTGAGGTTATGGAATATTGATTTCTTTTTGACAGAAAAGATGCAACCTTACCCGTTAACCTTCATTGTCAAGAAAAACCTTAATACAACAGCTATTTAAAAGCACTTTTATCAAAGGAGACTATTTTTTAAAAGATAGTTATTAATCAATAGACATTAGAGTAGCTTCTGTGGAAGAATGTAGTGCATTTTTTAAAAAAAATCAATGTCTAATTTTGTACAAAGCCTGCATTCTGTTTTTTTTCCCACTCCGTGTACATCACCTAAGAATATCAGTAACGCTTAATTTATCTCATATTAATATATGTAACATCTCTGTTTTCATGGAGATTAGCATTTTCATCAAGTTTTAGATTTACACAAAGTCACAATCCTGAACACAAATCTGTAAGATTCATCTGTTTTGTTTGCCATTTTGAGCAAAAATTCCTAATTTAGTGAGCACTTGGTAGATTAGTAAGTAGGCAGATTGTGATAGGATCAGGAGAGAGTGGTGAACTGTGTAAACATATGCTATTAATGATAGGCCAAGAATTAGATGAATCAGTTTGCAGAAAGTAACAGGCTCAGCAGAGTGCTGAATTTAGCTCACCATCAGGTATTTTGCCCCTGTGATGCAGTCTGGTTATGCATGCATATGTGTGCTGTGAACAGGCTGAGGCATGTGGCATGTGTGTTGCAGTCCTCTCAGATTTACCCTCCCTCATGAACCTTTCTCTTATTTTGTGCCTAGCACAGTCTGCTGCCTTGCAGCTGATGCTGATGTTACCCACCTTTCGCAGGGAGCGCTCTGCTCTGCTGGCTCACAGCAAATCAGACGATGTGCACCTCGTAAGCAGGACCCCAGCCTGCTCGTAACAAAGGTGGCCATGAGGTGCAACTGCCAAACATGCAACTTCTGTGATGGTGGAAGGGAAAGGCAACAATTTTCATCTGCCACAAACAGCAAAGAGCTTTGAATGTGTTCTGTGGTCTGAGAGCACAGAGGTTTCACACTAGTTGGTGACAAAGCTGGGAATGATCTCTGGGTGCCTTTCCCATGGTGGAGATGTGGTTCTCATTTCCATAGCACAGTTAAGAATACAAGATGTTACCAGCAGAAGGGGACCTGGATCTCCTTTCTGCCTCCCAGACTCCCTACACTGGAGGAAATCAGCATTTCCATTTACAGAAGAAGCACTGGGCAGCTTTGGAGAAGGAAACAGGTTCTGAGGTTCTGCAAACTCAGAAAAAGATTCTTGAGGAAAGCCTGTGATCTACAACTAGAGTAATGCCAGAGCAGCACGTAACTGTGATAACTCCAAAATAGGATTTAAAAACACTGGCACAGCCTGTCAAAGCTGTAAAGGTGAATTCTTGTTAGTGAAGGATCAAGTCAAGTTTTAAGTATTGACAATATGTCCTTTTATAAACAATTGAGTAGGAAGAAAATTATATATGAATTAACATGTAATCTTCAAAGTTAATTAATTTAATATTTTTTAAAATACAGTATTGACTTGGATTTTGTAACAGAGGCTTCAGCTTGTTTTGAAAGAAAATTCCAAATGGAAATCATGCTGCAGTTCCTTTTTGACCTGAACCTGCCTTTCCTCACACTGGCTTCAAAGAATACGTGCAGGCTAAGAGCACTTAGTGACAGGTACTTTTTCATCTGCCACTGATCAGCTTTTT
>VZTT01003498.1:22757-52057 GCA_013400855.1 Buphagus erythrorhynchus
GTTTTGTTTTTTTTTTTTTTTAATAAACTTGCCTTTTAACTCAGTTTTGTTTCACTCTACCCAAGGGATCTATTAGCAAGACTTTCACTCATTCTCCCTCAGAGGTGGGTCATAATAAGGTTCTCCAGCCCTTGGAGTATCTCTGTGACCTCCTCTGGGCTTTCTCCAACAACTCCACATCCTCCTGATGTTGGGGACCCCAGACTTGGAAGTGGGATCTCACAAGAGCAGANACCCCAGACCTGGAAGTGGGATCTCACAAGAGCAGAGCAGAGAGGGACAATCACCTCCCTCAACCTGCTGGTCACGTGTGTTCTTCTCCCTGCCCCTGATTTAGGATTTTGGGACCCTAGAGTCTATAATTCAGTTGGTCTGCCTGGATCCAGGCAGGACAGGTTGGTTTGTTCAGATTTATAATAATAATCATACTTATTTTTTTAGGTATAGAGTAGCCTTAATTTTTGAGGATTGAACCCTCCCACACAGAATAAAATTAATGGTGCAAATTAACTGGGTTTTTAAAGTCCAAATAGTCCTGCTCAGCTACTTTTTATTTGCATTGAGGGCTCGAGCCTTGTTGGAGGTATTGCTCTTCTGTTTCAAGCTTCAGTAACCAGAATGAGAAGTCCCTTGTATGCTGTGTTAAAAAAAAAAAGAAAAGGAAGAGGGAGAAAAAGAAGGGAATTATTCCATTTTATTGCATGTGAAAAATATTTTAGGAAAATAATAATCTTTTCCAGTTGAAGTAGGAAAGGAACCATCAATTCATCATATAGGACAATCAAGTTACATTTCACATTACAAGTTGTCTACCCAGAAACCATAAAATGAAAAATAATTGTCTTTGATACCACAAATCAGAATTTGACCCGGGCAATATGTGCATGACTGAATTCTGAGACATTAAAATGTAACTGAAAGGCATCTGGTTGTCAACATTTTCAGAATTTAAACCTTCAGAGAAAGCATAGTCCAGCAGATACTACATTAAGATTCAGGGAACAGGTTCAGCCCTGCCATTCACCACACACTTCTTGTGTGAGTTAATAAATCACTCTGGGTCACATGTGGGATGCAGAATAATGTGCCACATACTAGTTCTACTTGTGCCAGTGCCCTCAGGTGCCAGGCTGCTGAGCACAGTCCAGAGGCACCCAAGCTGGAATTGCAGGAGGATGAGAACTAAAGCAGCCAGTTCTGCCCATGGGAAAATGGTGGCTGTGCAAAAAGTAACTCTAGAGCAGAGTTGTCCCTTGAAATGTACCACTCTGGAGGATTTCAGTGTTTTCTGCTGAACTGTAAGGACCTGCCTTACACGTCCTGTGCATTATATCCTGTGCATTATATTATCCCTCTTTATAAGGAATTCACAGTTATATATGCTCCTGGAATTAAACAACTTTGTCTTTGGTCTATATATAAAAAATTAGACAGACAAACAAAAAAATAAGTCCCAAAATAGAGAGGAATTCTTTCTTCCATGGAGTAATCCTTTCTTCTTCAACTTTGTCTTTTGTCTATATAAAAAATTAGACAGACAAACAAAAAAATAAGTCCCAAAATAGAGAGGAATTCTTTCTTCCATGGAGGAAATGCTGACATCCTTTACCTGGGAGGCTCCCCAACAGAACCTCCCCCTAGATGGTGAGAAAACCCTGGAGCAATCCCAAAGATGAACCTTCTGTGTGTGCACAAGATCCTCCAGCCAAAAGGCTCCCAGCTCCCGAGGACATGTCTGGTGTGTGGGAAGCAGATGTTTTCACTCTCTCCTTAAGCTGCTCCACTTTGCATGAAATAATTCAGCATGAATTGGGCCACTGAGAGAGAGGGAGATTAGTAAATGTGATTTTGAGCCCCAGAGGCCAGTTACTTACTGGAGGGAAGGGAGCAAGGTTTCAGTCCCACTTCCAATTAATGTGTGTAATGTATGCATTCATCAGAGCATGGTGAACATGCAGCTCCCTGTCTCCTGGGCACATCAAGTAACCACAAATTCTGTTCCTTTCTTGAGCATGGGTAACTGGTAATTAGCATGAATAACAAAAAAAAAAAAATATTGGCAGGAGAATTGTAGAACTCACCAGACTTCAGTCTAGTGGTTAGGAGAGGTTTATGTGGGTTTAGCTCTCCTTGGCTGAGACAAATTTCAAATCTCACCATTAGTTACTGGATAAAAAAAAGAGAAAAAAAAAAAAGAAAACGCCTCAATATGTTGAAGCTATAATTACAGAAAAACAAATTATTTCTGTATGTCTTTTCACTGGATTGGGAGAAATGATTGGTTTTTAAATCCTGACAGCACATAAATGTGAATTACACGCTCGGCTGCTCTGTGCCATCCAAATGCCCATGGCTGGGGGCATGTCCCAAAGGAAGCATTTATCTGCTCCTGGGAGCTGACTGCTGACAGTGCAGTCACTTCAGGAACTGGTTCTGGTAGTGGGAAGGCTTGTGGTGGTTGCTGCCTGCTGCTTTCCCCAACACTGGCTGTTTGGGAATCAGATTTTCAATGTGGAATATGGGTTTTGTATGCAAAGTATAGATATTTATAGTTCAATATTTATATTTGACCTGGCACCTTTGACTCCCTCTGATAGAGGAGATTCAGTCAACAGAATCAGTGGATTGTGTGACCAACTCACCCCTTGCCAAATAAACATCTAAAATAGATAAAAATAAAACAAAGCATGGCCTGAAATAACTCTCTTTTCCCCTGTTAACTATGAAGGAAACCAAATTGCCCTTTTAATAAAGAAAACACAGTTTTCACGTGATTTCTGTGGATATTTAGATTAGATATCAGGAAAAGGCTCCTTGCCCAGAGGGTTTCACTTCACACCACACCTGACAAAGCAGCTTTTACATGGTCAGCCACTAAGTCTTGGTTAAGGGACAATATCAAACACTTCCTCATCTTCATGTTGCAGTCAGGAAAACAAAAAGCCTCACAAAGCACCATGGAATGGAATTTCACAGAATCACTGAGGCTGAAAAAGCCCTCAAAGAGCATCGAGTCCAAGCTGTGCCTGATCCCCACCTTGTCCCCAGCCCAGAGCACTCAGTGCCACCTCCAGCCCTTCCTTGGACACCTCCAGGGATGGGCACTCCAAACCTCCCTGGGCAGCACATTCCAAAGTTCAACAACCCTTCTGGTGAGGAAATTCCTTCTGTTGTCCAGCCTGCACCTCCCCTGTCACAGCCTGAGGCCAGGTCCTCTCTTCCCATCACTGGCTGCCTGGGAGAAGAGGCTGACCCACCCCTCGCTCCATCCTCTTTTCAGGGAGTCATAAAAAGTGATAATTTAGACTTCTGTCCTACAAATTGGGAGCAGTAATTTCCCCAAGTCTATTCCTTCTTTGTTATGCAGTCCTGCAGCTTATCAAAGGTGGTTTACAGGAGACTTTAATGAGTATGAAGTCATCACGTGATGGCCCGATGCTTCCAGGTGTCAGGAAAATGAATATGGCCTAGTGGTTACTGTCAGACAGCTCCTCAGAAGAGCCCAGCAGCTCCTGCCAAAGAGCTCTTACATGGGATTCATTTTTAGAATGAAGGAGCTCAATTAAAGGCCTTGCTACCTTCCTGCTCCTTTTCACACAGTCTGTCACCAGCATGGGTCTCCACGTTCATTTCTATTCAAATTTTCTTTGAACAAGAGAGACCTTACACTTCTGACTCTGGCTGCACATTAAAATGTTCTGCTGGCTGGTTTCAAGTAATCTCCACAGACAAAAACTGGAATGGGAAATGCTGTGTGATTTAAAAAGCCACAGAATTTTATTAAATAAACACAATAGGGAAGTGTAGGTTTGACCATTTCTTTGTAACAATGGGTTATGTAAATTATTATCCCTCAGATGCCATAAAATGTAATAAAATTTTAGGGGAAATCTCCCAATCATTAATTTTATCCTCCTTTATCCATGATAAGCTGAGATTGAATTGTCCAAACTCTAAAATTTTAAGACTTTTAAATGAGACTGAGAGAAAATATCTTCTTGGAAAAAGAGGGATAGAAGCTATGGTGTTTATTTTTAGGGGTGCAATTCAGGTCCTCTATCTAAAGGCTCTGGAATAGTAAATTTAGGTGTTGCAGTCTAGACCTCCATAAAGGATTTGGATATCCAAGTACATAAATACCTCTAAATTCCTCTAATTTCTGATTGAATTAATACTGCAAAAGACACTTTATCTATAGGCAATTCTTTGAACATAGAGTTTTAGAGACTGCAGAGCAAGCCTGCAGTTCTGCCCCTTTTTAGGATCCAGTTTTGTCTTCAGCAACCTAATTGTATTGAAATATTTATAATTTTCACCTGAAGTAAATTAGCATAGCAAGCTTCATGCCCTTGGTAGAAAAGAGGTAGTGATGTCCAGCTAAGGGTCTGTCCCTCCCCCAAAATTAATTCAATATTAATATAGAAGTATTTTAAAGATCTTGATAAGAAAGCCAAGCAAAATCAGATTTATTAATAGTCCCCATCTCAGAAAAGCACTGAAGAAGCCATATATTCCCATTGCATTAAATAACAAAGTAGGTTGAAGTTAAATAATTTGAGGCTTATCAGCCAGCACTACTTTATTTGTAACAGAGTACCACTTGGATTTTTTAAAAAAAATTGATAAAATGCTTCTAGATAATCAAATGAATTTCCTTATTAAAACTAATGCTCCTAACTTATGCATATGCATTAGTCTCCCCTGAGTATTAAACTGTACTCCTGAAATCTTAATTCCACTTCTCACATTGCACAAACAGACAGAATAATGCTCCTCAGTATCCCAAGCAACTATCAAGGGGTAATAGCTGGCATATGGTTTATTTTTCACTCACTGTACTTCATGCTCCAAAAGCCCTTCCCCTTCCCTCTCAGCTGAAGGTTATAGTCTGCTTGTTTACTCTCACATATTTGTGTTTCTCCAACAGGATTATTCACTTTACTAAGAAATTAACAGCTACCCATGTGAAACTGATTAAAATTAGAGGAGCATCTCTTCTGAGTGGTTCACACTTATTAACTTGTTTCTGTGCCAAACCCAGATCATATTTAGTGTAATTATTGGGAAAAGTGGATGTCTGTGCTCCTAGAAGAACATCTTGCAAAATTCATCTGAAGGAATATTTTTCCTAAGCTTTGCTTCACCTCAGGTCCTGCCTTCATGTACAACAAAACTATATATATATATTTTATTTTTTTTTTAAGAGGTATGGAGCAGACAATAAACTCCTTCCTCTGTGTTTTCTCTGTCAAAGACATCAATGATTACCTTCTGCTCTCTTCTGTCATTGGAAGTAGTTTTCTCCAGAGCTCACTCATCTGATGAATTTTTTTGATTCCATAGGAGTGTTTATTACCTCCCATAGATGTCAAAGGCAGTGACTATCTCAAGATTAGACTTTGCCTTTTAAAGGAATAAATTAGGACACATCTATCACATCCTGAACCCTTCTTCCCTCTCCTGTTATGAGTTAAGAGGAGTACAATGCTCTCCAGAACATCCATTAAGCTGCACACTTCCACTGTGCCTTGGCATGTGCAAACTGGTGCTCTTTCGTCTTTTATTTGGTCTGAAAAAAAAAAAAAGCAGCACACCCCTCAAGAAAAAAAACAACCAGCCAAAAATCCCAACACAAAATTGGTTAAAAGTAGAGAACTTGTTTCAAGCTAGGGAGCTGATTTTCCCTCCTTTTCAAAGAAAAGCTTGATTTCACATCACCTCCTTATCTCCTGAGTATTTGGGGGCTTATCCATATCACTGGGATCATCCTATGGGTCTATAGTATAGGATTTAGTGCACTAGAACCTTGTAGTACAGCCTAGGGTGGTGACAGGTTCATCACAGCATGGGAAGGATGTGGAGCTGTTGGAATGAGTCCTTTCCAACCCAAACCATTTTCTGATTTTCTGATTCTGTACTTTATACCTCCGATCCTCTTCTCCATGGCATGGTGCCTTTACATCCATAAGAGCTTTCCAGAGGTTGTTGACAATTTGATTGATGGAGTTTCAGTTTTTACATTGCACAGCATGAGGTTTTATGACCTCTGCACTTTCATGTAGATGTTGTTATTTCCATCCTTGTTTTTCACTTAAATCTCTCATGAGTTCCTTCAAAAAGTACAAACTGTGGCCATTAGGATGCAAATTGTAACATAAATCACCCTTGAAAGCATGAAAAGGAAAACTGAAAAAGAAAAAAGCTTTATCAGTCCCACACGTTGTTTTGATCATTGGGCAGATGCAGTGCATTTAAATTAGTTTATTCAAATTGTATGAAATCTCTGCTTTCCTGACTCTTTTGATGTCAGCCATAATAGGCTGTAGAAAACATATCCTGTGTTTGGTTTGAAACATTCTATTACCAAGAGTATAATGGCTTTGGAGGAGCTGGATCCTGAGAATGAATTACACTGGAGAGTAACTTGCACAGTTTCTGCTTTATATTTTTTGCTGTGTGCATATTATGCTGCTTTAAGGGTAACTTAAGAGCACTTTTGGTTTTGGTAGACATAATAACACCTCCAGGCAAGTGAGCTGGTTTTTTTGCTATCAAAAATACTTCCTTCTCCAGCAAAATATATTTCATTTCCTGCTTCACATTCCCAGGATAACAGCATTTTGCATTCAAGTGAAAAATAGCATAGAGAATGGCTTTCTGATTTGATGGAATCTGAATAGTATAGATTCACCAAAACAGGCTTGAACTTTAGCAGGGCAAAAATGCACTCTTTGCTTTGAAGTGAGGGTGGAAGTGGCTGTATTTCAATCAGGTTGTTTGTAAATGCCTAAGTCAGGAACCTGTGGGTGCTTCTCCTGCAGTTCTGCCAGAGGCTTTCAAATATATAGAGAGAAAAAGGGAGAAATCCTGCTCTGGGCATTTCTCTGAGTGTCTGAAACTACAGAATTTGCCATTGCTGCTCTGCTTGGTAAATACAAATTCAGGATGTTCCAATTTCCCAGCACAAGCCTGATCTCTCAGCCCTTTTGAAAGCACAGGAGAATAAATATACAAATGGTGTTTGTTAACTGTAAGATTAAAAATAGAGCAAAGGTGTGGCAAAAACCCAGTAAATCCACTTTTGTTAATCCCAAATCATTGTACAGTGATAGTAACAAAAGGATTCCTGATTCTTTGTATGTGGATGTTGAAGGGAAAACAAATTTAAATGGAATCTTGAATTTTAGAGCTACTGGTGTTACAATAATGACGAAAAATGAAATAAAACAATACAGAATGAAATTGAAAAAACAGAACAATGGGTGGAAAGCGTCAGTGTTGAGAAAGTTTTTTGAAAGTTCTATACTCATAGTGACAAAACTAAAAGGAATAAAAGCTAAAAGTAAGGCAAAGTAACTTTTTTTTCTTCCATCAGGTCTTGCTGAGGACAAAAAATAAAATGGCCTCATTTTTGTATAGCAACAGCAGAGAACTGAATGTTCCTTCTTGGACAATTTTTTAAGTAGAAAGATTCATATCTTACTGAAAATTTCACCAATCTGCTTTTCTCTCTGATCCCCAGCCTGTAATCAAGCAAATTAGAGAGCTGTATGTTGTTACTATAGTAATAAATGTGGCAGTGCATAAAGAGAAATTGGGCAGTCTCAGATCCATCTCTCCCAGGGAAAATGGAATACAATTTTTCATAATTTTGACCACCCAGCGCTTTTGTAGCTGTGGGTTCTAAGAAACGAATGTCCCCATGTCAGTGCAAATGTTTTCCTACTCATTTGTCATTTTCAAAATGAGCAGACATTTGAATCAAAGCTAAAAGTTGTTCCCAAATTGGTGGTGTAAGCAAGGAGACAGCACTGACAGTACAATTTACATGGACTTGTGCTAGACATATCTCAGTATATTTGATGTCTTCTATGCCAGTTTTGTTTTCAAGCTTCGAACTGAACAAATTCAAAAAGAAATAGAAATAAGTTTACAGTTTGGTTTTTAATCTGCACTTCTTTATGTCTACACAGATGGATTTGGTTTGCATTTTTATATGTAATAGATCTGTGCTCCTGAAGCTTCATGGATAGTTTGTGTGTTTGAATAGTTGTGTGCTTATACATAGCAGTCAGTTTATAAAGATAAATTAGTCTGGATTGAATTAAAATTAAAAACTACCACGATGTTAAATAGAACTAAAACTTAACACAGCATTACTTATTCTAAAAATAAAATGAATAAGTATAATCCAAAAATAGAATTTAATACATAATTTGAATAGCAAGTAACTCATTAATTGCAAGTGTAAGACAAGAAAGTGACAGTGAATTCCAGTCTTTATATTGAAACATTAAAAAAAAAAATCTCCTTTTGAGATATATATTTTTTTTGTAAATTTTGGCCCACTAGTACCGTGAACCCCTTTGGATTAGTGTCTGGCTGTGGCATCAAACACAGCAAAAAGCCTCAAGCAGGGATTATTTCAGTATCCTGCAGTACAGGATATGGAGCTTGACTCACTCTTTGTCCATCACCCTTGTGAGAAATAGATGTTTGGTTTGCACTCACTTTTGGTTTTCCATGAGGAGAATAACCTGACCCAGAAAATGAAGTGCAGTGAAATCCCCAAAGTGAGAATCCTGCCCCATTACCCAGCTCTGCCCCTCCCTGACCCCCTCCCATGTAGATTTCCATTTATTTATGTAGTGGGGTTGTTGTTGTTGTTGTTGTTGTTGTTGTTGTTGTTGTTGTTGTTGTTGTTGTTGTTGTTGTTGTTGTTGTTGTTGTTGTTGTTGTTGTTGTTGTTGTTGTTGTTGTTTTTTGTTTTTTGGGTTTTTTTTTTTTTTTTTTGCAATGCTCACTTCCTAGATTTGCTCCACCCTGCTGAAGGTCTAATTCAGACTCATATTTACATTATAACAAATTCCCAACATCGTACCTGTGACACCTCCACCTGTTCTCATCCAAAAGCATCAGCAGCACCCTCTGGACTCATCCCTACATTCTTCCATGCTCCCTCTGTGCAGGTCAGATCTATCTCCCCTGACACAAATCTTGCTTTTAAACCCAAATCTCAGTGTCAAAGCAAGGAGCAGATCCAAAATGCTGCCTTGCCTCTGCAAGACACAAAGCAAAGGCACAACAAAACTGATTTGCAATACTTTGTGGTGTGCACACACAGAAGGCAGGATTTGAACAGCACAGCTATAAAAAAATTTAAAAAAAGCTCTGAAATATTTATTAGGGAAGGTATTTTCTGGCCAGAGTCCCCTTAAGGAGAAGATATCTTTATACAGGAATGACATCATCTCACACCCTGTTTCTGGTAAAAGGGGCTTTCTGGTTGCCAAATTGCCTGCATGGAGCAGCATATTGCTGACAGAGAAGCTGTCACTTCATAAAGCTGTCATCAGAAAACGTGCCTGAGTGTTTGAGGAACGAGGGAAAACACAGCACACAACTTCTGAGTGACTGCATCTGAGTGCTGGCTCTCCAAAATGCTGCTCACTTCGTGGTGCTCTGCTCTGAAGGTGTGCAAAATGAGGCTTTGGGGCTTTTTCTTCAGCCTTTGGTGAAAAATATTTCTCACATCTCAGGTTCTAGTAAAAAAAAAAAAAAAAAAAAAGAGGGAGTGAGTTTTGGTTATTTCTTATTTTTTGACATTTTTCTGTTACTGGTTGGTGTTTTTAAATACGTTCTTAGCCTAGAAGTCAAGGGACCTTGTTTAATTATCTAATTTGCTGCAGGGACCTTGTTTAATTCTTTAATTTGCTACAGACTTCTTGTATAACCTTAGTCAGGGCTTGGCTCTTATTCCTTCTAGTTGCCCATCTTTACAGTAGGAAAAATGATGTAAAAGTCATAATTGAAACTACTAGCAGTTATAGGGGGCTTAGAAATTGAAGTAAAAGTGTCCAGCACAATTACTTAGAGCAATATCTTTATTGATTTAAGGTGCATGGTTATTTGGTTTTGTTTTTTGTTGATTTGGGCTCTTTTCCCTTTAAAGGAGTGTCTTGGTTCTCCTTATTTTTGTTTTCCAGTGATTTGAGGGAGAGTTTCTGTTGTCAGCCTTCCATAAATTTTCTTTCTTAGCCTGAAGAAATTTCTGAGCTTTGCTGAGGATGTACCTTGCCAAAAAAATTGTTTTCCTTACCATCTCTACTTTATCTGTCAGCCTGAGTGCCTGTCAAGGCATCTTGATGCTAAGAGGATGAGTAATGGGAAAGTTTCAGTCAAAGCAGTCTCACCAGAAAAATAGAAAAAAAATCCAGTATCTCCTAGTCTGGACTGTGAAATCAGTGGCCAAATCTCTCCTCAGTTGTACGAGGACTTTGTGAAATCATTGCCTGAGTCACTAAATCTTCTCCATTATATCAGTAATTGAACATAACTAAGCCTTAGGCAGTGATGTCGTTCCACATTAAAAACTCATTTTCACTCAGTGACAAAGCTCCCATCTTTGTACATTAGCAGTAAAAAAATCCTATCAGCAAACATCGCTTTCTGGACAATAATATCTTTGTCACACCTTTTTTCAGAAAATTGTAAAATTTGTATATTGATGACCTTAGAGGTCTTTTCAATATAAATTATTTGATGACTATGATTCTATGGTTAAGCAATATAAACTCTTCTGTTTCCCATTTTAAACATGGCCTGCTTTACCTTTAGCATTTGTATGGAATAAAAAATGTTATGTGTTTATGTTCTTGATGCAAATCTGTTGGGTTTGCTGAAATATTTAATCAAGTCAGATAAAAAAGACTGGAAGATAAAATCTGACCTCTAAGGCCAGTTTTCAGTGGCTGAAAGCAACCACAGAACTGATATGGAAAATATTTAACCCACCTTTTGGAGGGAAATGAAGCCAGTCATGTAAACTCCCTTTGAAATCCAAGGGAGGGACAGATGCTTTCAGTCAGGCCATATCAAAATAAATATCTAAAGGGAAATCTGTGTCTTTCCACTGGTTGTGAAAGAGTTTGATCACGAGGTTAGACTAAATGACTAAACCTGAGATGAGTGAAGTTATAGATTGAAAGAATCACAGAAGGGTTTGGGTTGGAAGAGACCTTAAAAATCATCCAGTTCCACCCTGCTGTGGGCAGGGACACCTTCCACTGTCCCAGGCTGCTCCAAGCCCCATCCAGCCTGGCCTTGGACACTTCCAGGGATCCAGGGGCAGCCACAGCTTCTCTGGGCACCCTGTGCCAGGGCCTCACCACCCTCACAGGAGAGAATTCCTTCAGTTCTGATCTTCTAACAGAGGAGTTCACAAAGTATTCAACCCACCCATCCCACGTTCCCAAACACTTTTCAAGTAAAACTTTGTGATTCACAAAGAGAGCTGAAGTGTTTAAATCCCATTTAAGTGGTTCTGAAAGTCCTAAAGAAGCATCTGTTTCCATCCTGGTACTGCCATAACACTATTTGTATTTTCTGTGTCTTCTTCCTAATTTTGTTGACTCCCTTTCTGCCATGTCATCTACAGAAACATCTACATGTGAACAGATAAGAAAATGTGTCATACCATGGAGCACAGATGATGTGGAGCTCACAGAGGATCAGGACTAGAGGCATGAAAATGGGATTACTGGGGGGGAAAGGTGTCAGCAGGGGAAAACACACACATTGTTTGGAGAGGGATTATTAGGAAAAAATAATCATTAATTTCACCATCATGTCCTTAGAGCTGTGCCAATGGTAAAGGCACAGTGTGTGGCTCCAAAGAATCCTGATTGGAGTGAGGAAAAACTCATGGGTGAGTTTTCCTGTTAGGAAAAATGACAAGGTCAGATTCTCACTGAGTCAGTTTGGGAGCAGCTGTTGTGGGGAGAAGTGCAGGCAGTGGATGAACTAAGGAAAGGTTTGATTGAAATTGGTTATTATGAAAGGAGAATTAGCAAAGGGAGTCGTTTTCCAAGGGGATCAACCTCAGAGCAATCAGTAATTAACTGCTTCACTAAATATTTTGTCACACTAAGTACAGTTCCTGAAGATGCATTTGCAGAGGCACGTTCAGTATGGTGTGGGACTGGAGAGTCACCACAGATACCCTCAAGAAAGGTTAATGGATAGTGAAACAAGGAGTGGTATCAGAGATGAAGATCATGGGCTTGAGGAGCAGCACAAATAATCTTGTTTTAAGTGGAAATTTGTTGTCATATGAATAACTAACAAGGGAAATTACAGAGAATGAGCAGTACCTGTGTTATCAAAGATGCCAAGGTAAGCATCCAAACACTGAAATTCAGGATGGATGTGGTAAATTGCTGTAACTGTCTTTGCTCTCCTTTGAGCCAGGGTTATTTGGGACTCCTGGCACAGTTCAGTCTTTAGACTTGTCCAGGGACTCTGCCCAAAGAACAATTTGAGTACAGCCACTCTGCCTGAAAGCCTCAAGGGAATCAAATAGTACAGGTGAGAGTGTGTCACTTACCTGGGCGTCAGGTTATGGTGCAGTGCATTAGCTGAAAACTACTGCCTAAGTTAATATGAATACAGAATGTTCTAAAAAGTTTCTTCAGTAAATATACACCACATAATAAAATTGGCATCAATCCCTCACCTCAGGAGAAATGTGCTTTTCCTGGCTTGTCACAGACAGCACTTAGTGGCCAAGTTGAGCATGTTTTGAAGGAGGTCCAATACTGTGACAGACAATTTTATGTCTCCATGTGCTCAACTTGTTGATGCAGAAGACCCTGATTTTTCAGAAAGCAGTGCCTAGGCAGAGCTCCAGCACCCTCATCCCTTAGGCTTCAAGGTCTGTGTGCTGACACAGCCTTTTCACTATCAAGCAGTGCCTGAAAATAGTTGAAAGCAGATGGTGCTTCCTCACTCTCCATTAGAAACAAACAGCAAGAGGAGCATTCTGGCAGTTTTCACTTTTCACTTAAGCACTGGCACCACTGTGAAAATCTGCTTGTGCCTCCTTAGTGGTTAATATGAACAAACCTGAAATTAAACCACATTTCAGGCACCTCACTGAGAGGGAAGGCAGCTACTTAAATACACAAAACCCCTGGCTTGCTTTCTTTTCAATTTTCATTTCTAGAGATGCTGCGACTGTGCTGATTTTATTAGCAGGGTGTGCAGGGCTACATCCCAAGATCAATTAATTAATTGGAGAAGGACTCATTCACTCTACACATGTCCTCTGCAGCAGTGTTCATGTCCCATTCAGCTCCCTCCTGGGTGACAGGAACAAAGCCAGAGCTGGTGGCAGTGCAGCAGTGCCCTGAGCAATCCCTTGTCCCATCCTCTGGCCATGCTTTGATTCGTGCTCCAAACCTCTCCAAGTCAATTCCCTGCTGGCAAGCCAGGAACAAGTGAAATCTTTACCATCAAGAGCTGCAAAGTTGAAAAGAAACACTGGTACAGACTCTCAGATATATGGCTGTCCTAGAAGCTGAAGTAAAAAAATCCTTCGGTCACTTTAGTAGACACCGAAACAACTTTTATTTCTAGTAAAACTCTTTTTTGTGCGTTAGAAATATCGTCCATCCTTTGTCCAGAAGTCCTCAATTATCCATCCTCATTGCCCTTCTTTCTTTATTTTCCATTTAATGCCCCTCAGACATTGTAATTTCTCTTTTATTTTTATGAGAGGATTATTTCTGGCTTTTATGAAACAGCTTCATAAGGCATGAGCAGAATTATGGATTAGTTCTCAAAAATGTTTCATTATTCCTGATGTGCTGTAATTAGATGACAAGAAATGCAGCCTTTCATGTGTGTCAGCTGGTTGATGAAGGAAAAACCAATAGCCTATTTATAAAGATTTTTTACATTTTTTTTCTGAAGAAAAACCAATACATAACTTGAAACCCTTTGATTAATTTCAAAAGGCTTCACACCTAAAATACTCAAAACAATGTGTGTATTTCCACTTAACAAACTATGACCTTGTGCACTTCCTACTGGGACTCCTCTGCCCTGTATTTAAGTTATATACCTTGATTTTTCAGAAAGATTTTTTCCGATTTTTCTAAATGAAAGGTAAATCACACCTTGCCTAGCTCAGACCTACGTACACAAGTCTTTTGACACAAGTCAAGCATTAATAGCTCAAGATTTAGCCTTTGTCTGGGGAAACAAATGTTTAAAAATCTGGTGGTGTGCAGGACAAGAGCTGGAAATATAGGTTACTTCTAAAAATTCAAAATAGAGTGACTTTTTTATTCTTATTATCTTTCGGAAAAAGAAGTTGTGAGCAGTGATAGAATACATCTGCTTGGAATAAGACAAAGGGATTCAGGGAGTTTCAGAGCAAAACAAGTGGACAAAAATCCATATTTTATCCTGATTAAATCTTTCTGGTTTGGGAGAATCATTCCCTGAAAAAAAAAACAAAAAACTTGATTCTTAATTCTTAACAAGTGGTGATTTTCATCAGTAGAGACATTTGCCTGTGAAGATAAATATGGGTTTATTGGTCCCAGGCATGAATAAATGGTTACATTTGAAGAAAGGGTCAGCAGTGGGAGATTGCTCCAAGAGAGGCTGAACTTTCAACAGTTTTAGCACAGCCATGAGATTCCTTCATCTTCTTTTTCCATGGAAAGAGAACTCCAGAGTGAAGAGAAAACTTCAAGAGGTAAAGTGCCAAAGCTGAGGCTGTGAACTGAGGAAGCTTTGTCTTCCCTTTAGGTCTCACTGCCTTTTCCATGATTACTAACTTCCCAAAATTTTAAGGACTCCTCACCACAATCCCTGGGCATTTCACAGCACCATGTCATGTGTCAGGGTTGGTGTTGGAGCTTAAAATGATTTTCTCACATGCTGAGCCCACCTGGCCTGACCAGCTTCTCTTTCAGTCCTCACTTGCTGTTATTCCTGGGTTGCAAATTTTGGAGGGGCTTGGAAGCCAGGCTGCCTTGGTACATTTCTGCTGCCTGCAGTTCTCGTGTGAGGTCAGTTTTTCCATCTCCTTGAAACATTCAGTTTTAAATTCTGATCATTAAGGGAGGATTTAGCTGATTTCTCATTATTGCTTTATTACACTGTCACAGGATGATGGCTGATGCTGGAAATGAAATCTGGAGATCCTCAGGTCCAACCCCTCTGCTCAAACGGGACCACCCAGGACATTGCCCAGGACTGTGTCCAGACAGATTTTAAATATTTCCAAAGAGGGAGACTCCACAAACTCCCTGGGCAATCCATTCCATCATTCCATCCCCCTCACAGTGAAAAAGTGTTCCCTGATGTTCAGAGGGAACCTTCTGCATCCCAGTCTATGCCCACAGCCTCTGGTCTTGGCTCACTGAACAGAGCCTGCATTTGTTCTGTTTCCACCCTCACTTCAGGTATTTTTACACCTGAAGGTGTAAAATATTTTTACAGAAGGGATTAGTAAATCCCTTCTGAGCCTTCTTTTCTCCAGACAAAGCTCTCACTCTCTCCTGAAAGAAGAGGTGCTCCAGACCCTTAATCACTTTTGTGACCCTTAACTGGTCTCTCTCTAGGATGTCCACGTGCCTCTTGCTCTGCAGAGCCCAGAACTCAACATAAGACTGCAGAGATGTCCTCACTAGAGGGGAAACATCACGTCCCTTGACCTGCTGGCATCCCTTTCCCTAATTCAGACCAGGGGTTAGAGCTCCAGGGATGCACTGCTAGCTCCTGTTGGACTTGGTGCTCACCCCCTGAATATGGCATTGCAGCAACTGGTGTGTTCAGTTCCTCATAAATAACTGGAAGGAGATTCCTTGTAGAGTTAGGAGGAGAATTTCCAAAGCAGAAGGGTGAATGAATATCCAAACAAACAACCTTTAGCTGGCAATCCCATTCCAGACCCTTAGGATGGATGGTTGGTTTAATCTGAGTTATTTAACTGAGTTATTCAGATTCCCTTTGCAGATGTCATCAAGAGAGTCACTGAGACTTGGGGCTTGATTCATCCCTGCAAAGGCAGATATTCAAATATGCTGCATGAATCATGAGCTAACATCCATATTTTTATGGTAAGGCAGTCTGGACTCCCCTGCAGACACCTGAAGTCAGGGGAAGTGAATTCTACAGGTTCAATCCATTCAGAATATGGTCCAAATATCCAGGGCTTCATCAAGAGGTGTTAATTTTGTCCTAACTCTGACTAAGCTTTACCCCACCTTCATCTCTTGATTTTTCCTGCTTAAAGTTGCTCATAATGAATTATTCTCTTTTAGGTCGTTTTGATTAAACCAGCATTTCTGACAAAGAAAACTGACGCCACCATCCTCACCCCCACACAGAACAAACCCTGATTAAATGTAGGAGAGAACTGCCTGAGTTTTGAGCCTTTGTGTTTTTCAGTTTGAACCACCCTATTATTATTGCAGCCACTGTTCTGGGCAAGAAAAATGCAACCAGCTGTCAGTGCATATTTAAAATACTCAGAACTTTGTTTTGATTTTTCTCCAGGTAATTTTCCTCAAAGTAATAAAAGCAGGGAAAGATGCAGTGTTTTTTTATTATGAATCCAAGTTTTAATAGTTTAGGGTGTCTTAAATAAAAAAAAATATATATTTCATATTGCTTTCAATTTTGTGTCTCTAATTCTTTCTTTCCTGTAAGGCCATTTATACTCTAAATTTTATATCCATTGCTCCACTAAGTGTATATATTTATTTTCAATATGTTCTTGTCTTTTTTTGTGCACTTTGTGATGCATAAAAACCAATTTGCTGTTTTCTCTTAGATGCCAACACATTCTTCCTATCAGCCCCTCACAGAGGTGATAAAAAAAAGAGTCAGGCCAGAACACCAGTATCTCGTATAAAATTTTTAACCCTAAGTGAAATTTTTTCTTCTGAAAATAGGAACATTAATAACCAGGATTGGTCCTGAATGAAATCTCTGCTAGTGCTGTGCTTCCCTTGCAGATGTCTTCCATGGGAATGGGCTTTGGAATTCTGTAGGTTGATATCAAACTTTTGTTATTTCTTTTCCACTTTTCTTTTATCTTCCTCTCTGCCTTACAAGATATTTAAAATGCACCAAACATTGATATTTCCTACACAGGAGTCTCAGGAGTCCTCCTGCAGATTTGGAAGCCTGTGTTGGTAATTCAGCCAGGCTGGAGGAAGTGAATCCCCCTTCCAATGCACTTATATTCCCTCAGATCAGACTTTGTTATCATTGTAGCAGGAAAAACTACTAAAATCAGAGCTTTTTGAATTTCATCTAGGTTCCAGGGAATCTTAATTTTGTGAAAAGGCTGAAAGAGTAAATGACAAGTTCTGATTTTTCTATTGAATTACTACTATTTACTGAACTAGCAGGAGCAGCAGAAATTCAGGCCCCTGAAAATTTCTTCAAAGGCAAAGGGGAAATATGCACAAGCAGGATTCCTTGGAATAATTAAAGCTCAGCTTTGATCTCCTCCTTCCACCTCATCCCACAAAGGCAGCAGGCAGTCCCCACTTCATGGTAAAATTCTTGCAGTGACTGTTTGGATACAACTTTGAATCGTTAACATAATTTCAAAGCTCTCTTATAAATATCACCTCATTTATGAACTGGAGTTTTGGGGAAATGAGAGGAAAATGGGTGAAAAATTCTCCTTTAACTGAAATGAAATTAATTTAGGGTTGGGGCTCTAGAAATAAGTTGCATTCATTCTGCATTCTCTTCATGGCCTTTTTCATTGCCACGTGGCATTTGTGTGTATTGTATAGCAAATAAAAAAGTGTCTTCTTTTTTTATCATCACTCTCTTTAAACTATATTTGTATTTGTACGAGGCCAAATCGCAGCCTCATCAAGCAAAACTTTATCCAACCACATTTAAACAAGTTCTTGAGCTTCAGATCTTAAATTAAGCACTTAAATGAAAATTTTTATATTTAAATAGAAATTATTGAGAAAAAAAAATCAGTGGAAGTTGGAGTTCTTTTCTTCATTGAACACAAAGAATTGCAAATATTCAGTTGCCACCTACTCATGAATAGAGATGGAGAAGCAGAACTGCAACTGTGGGGTTATTTCATGCTGATATTGCTGATTTCTCAGTTTTTGAAGGTCTAGTGTGAGTTTATGAATGCCTGAATCATTTTTTTATTTAAGAATTCCTTGTCCAAATCTTTCTTAAAGAAATTCCACCGAGGTCAGAGCCAGTTCCTGCTATCAAAGTGCAATGATGCCCCAGGAGTTTGGGGATGCCAAGGAAAAGCTGGAGGGTGCAGTGACACTTTTCTTCCTGTTCTCTTTCCATTCTGCTTCCCACGAGCAATTACACTCTCAAAATGTGGTCAGGGTGTGTTTTGTTTTACAGGATTGTGGGTCATGAAACCCACATTGCTTAAATCAAATCATCTTGTGGGACCAACGTTTTATCATTTCAGAGGAGAGTTCAAGCTCACTGAAATCTCTCCTCTTCTGAATTTCCATATTTTTGAGGAATATGTTTTTTTAGACACAGAAATACTTTTTGGAGATTAAAGGTTTTTTAGGAATTTTGAAAGCCTGATATTCCTGTTCTTTTTATTGGGACACAAATCAACAGCTCATATGTCCATGCAGGAAAATCCAGATTTTGATACTTGACCCGTTTAAAGATTTGTTCCCCTTTTTCACTGTGAGACCCACATGGTAAAGGGTAAAATATCCTCTATTTCCTGACCAGATCTGGTAGCCAGCTGAAAATGAAAGACAGATCTCAGGACAGCATTACTATCAAGTGGGAAGTAGGGAATAACTCACAACCCACTGGGATCAGGGAATCACAGAATACCCTGAGGTGGAAGGGACCCACAAGGATCATTGAGTCCAAACCCTGGCCCTGCATAGACACCCCAAAAATCCCTCCCTGTGCCTCAAAGCATTGTCCAAAAACTTCTTGGGCTGTGTCATTTCACAGAAAGACTCCTTGACTGACACTATTTTATAAATAAGTACATTTTTATAGAATGGAATCTAACCAACTTTTTATTATAGTCAGATATTTTATATTTGATATTTGTCCAAGTACATTTAGAAGCACAGTGAATTTATCTCCTTTCTCCTGTTTATTGTTACCTTCCCTGAAAGATTATGTTGCCCCTGAGAGCAAAGTAAAAAATTTTCCTGCTTTGCAGATGTGCATAGTTCCACGAAATAAACCTGCATTTCTGTTTGGCTTTAAACCCATGAATACCAGTGATGAGCAGCTTGTTAAAGCTGGGATTAAAATAAACAGCAGCAAAGAGGCATTTCCCAAAAGACAGGGAATTTAAAGGGTAATGCCATACTGGTTAAGACTTCAGTGTGAGAAAAGACAAAATGAACAGCATTTAAAGGACTTTTTCTGTGAAATAATGAGCTTCTATTCCTGCATCATCTGGCTGACAGTACCAGGTTTAGTTTTATCCAGCATCTGTACATGTTTGTCTTTGTGGGTTTTAGCACACTGTTTATGGAATAAGTTTGGCCAGTACTGAAAGAGGGGCTTGATCCAAACCCCACTGTAATATTTACATTCATTCCTGTCACTTTTGGGGCAATATATTTACAACTGCATTAAATGACTTCAGTAATATTGAGTGAAGAAGAGTTTGTGGGGAGTGGAAAATACCTTTTTTTTATTAAAGGATTCTTAGAAGCAAGAATAAAAGACAAAACAGGAGTAGTTTCAGGCACAATATTCACATCTTTGTAAGAGAATCACAAATAATCTTTTAGCTTTGCAGACTGAACCAGTCAGATTAGCAAATGTAACTGACACCAGGGATGATACAGGAAATTCTGTACTGATGTCACAACATGGCTTCAAAATGTCTGACAAGGAGAAAATTTCATCTTACTGCAATAAAATGTCACCACCTTTAGTACTTGTGACAAACCCCTGCAATCTGGGATTTTCTAACCCAAAAAAGGATCCAGACTGTAAACACTCGATAGCTCTAATTCAGACAATATGCCTTCTGGGAGCAGATCAGAGGAGGAAAAAGAAATCACTGTAATATCAGTTTTTGGACAGGGAGAGGAGAAAACAAGTGTGCAGATAAAAGGAGGTTTCAGAGGGCACCTAAGCTATTTTTAGCTATTCAGTAACTGAATATTTGAGCAATCAGGAGGTTTTTAGGAAGCTTTGATGTTACATCAGCATAGCATGAGCAGTCATTTAGCAGCTGAAAAACCTCATCACCGATGCTGTAGCTATGAAGAAGCCATGACATTCCTAATGGGCCAAACTAGTGGGAAAATGTTAAAAATTGCACAGTAATTTTAGAAAAGAGTGGATCTGATACCTTCTAACTCAGGATCACTGAGCAGCTCCAAGGGCAGAGTTCTTTCTTTTCTCCTGTTTGCCAACCCAGTTGAGTTGTGACCAGCTAGGTAACAGAATTTTCTCTGAGAGATGATAGATCTGAAATGAGAAATGGGTTGATGAGGCTTTCCCTACTCATGTCCCCAAGAATCCCCTCATTCCACAGGAGTGGGGAGAGCTTTCCTCCACTGATTGCTGAGAGTTAGACTGAGGCCTGAAATGAAATTAAGTGGAAAACACAGGAGAAAATATCTCTTACTGATGGAACCTTCAACAGGGTTTAACACATTAAAATAAAGCTTAAAGTCAGAGCTGGGATCATAGGTTAAACAAGGCAAAGATTAGTAAGAAGAGCATAAATGATCAGTTCAGGTTTTTTAGATGAAGGAAGAAGAAAGGAAAATTTTGGATGAAAGGGTGAATCAAAAAATTAAATCCCTTTTTTTTGTAGAAAAATATGAAAACTGAGAAAAGGAGAGGTTGAGTCACACATGTAAAACTTATTTATAATCAATTAAACATGAAAAGAAATAATTTCTATACATTTTCTCATTGCTTGTTTTGATTTTTTTTTTTTTTTTAACTTGGAATAGATTCATCACTTCTGTAATGAAGTATAATTTTACCTAGTTATTCTGTGTTGAGGTGTTAGGGTTGGACTTGATGATCTTGGAGGTTTCTTCCAGCCTAGTTATTCTGTGATTCTGTAATGATAAGTGACCAATTCACTGACATAAAGGAGACTGTATCAAGCAATTGGCAGCTACTGGAGATTTTATCAGCTCTGAAAACACCTAACCTCTCATTCAGTGACGTGCTGGGAATACACTGAGCACTGGGCAGGGCACTATTTTCAGAATTTCAGGTCAGAAATTCCATGTTTACATCTTACAGAACAGTCTTATCATGTATGCTTTGCACGGAATAAGAGAAGAGGGAAATTAAGCCAAAAATGAGCTTTCATTTTTGAATCAATTTGTTGTTCTGCAACACCTACTCTTTAATATCCTCTGCAGGTTAATTAAACCCTGACATGTGGCAGCATTTCCCCAAACAGACAAAAGCAATTCTCAAGCTGTGGGTGTGCAGCCACACAAAGCTGGAGCTCTACACAGAAATTCTGTGTTCTGGGATCCACTTGGTGCCCAAAGGAACAGATTAGAGGCTTTATCAGCTGGAAACTGATTCACTTGAGGTTGGTTTTTCAGCTGCACCAATCCCTCTGCAGAAGCACAAGTGGGAAAGGGACGGTGAGGAGATGGGCATGGATAAATTTGTCCTATAGGCCTGGCACAGCTCAAAATGATGGCCAAATTTTATTCCAACATGGGATTTGAGCTGATTATTCTTGAATTTCTCTAATTGCAAGGGAGCTGTAATGTGTGCAGAGATGGAAGGCAAGGAATGTTTATTTATGAGTCAGATTTCTCTTGACTTCTGCAAGAGCCCTTAAGTGCTCACCTGCTTCTTCCTTGGCAGGTGAGAAACACCAACAAGAAAAAAGTCCTTGTTTTGCACCAGGTTCTCATTCAAATGGGTTTGCTTTTGCTTTATTTTATGCCCTTATTAATATTCATTTTTCTTTTTGGATTTTTTGTTCCTCCTCTCTTCTCTAAACTGCAAATGTAATTGAAAAAAATGTCCAAATTAACAAAAAATAAAGTGGGAATGCTTTCAGGTTCAGGTTGGAAAAGCCTTCTAAGATCACTGAGTCCAACCATTAACCCAGCACCAGCAGGCCCCCCACTAAACCAGGTCCCTGAGCATCAGGTCTTTGTTTTGTTTTCAGTCCTTGAGTAAAAGGATGCTGTAATGAAGAATGAAGCATCAGGATGTACAGACTGGGGGAAAAAAAAATAGATCTTTATTGAATTTACATAAATAAGGTCAAATTCTGGGACAAAGAATAATTCTAGAAATTGGATTGCAAACTGGAGCTAAGAGTAGCACTGAACTAGAATGAGCTTTTTAGGTCTTTTTCCTCCAGTTTCTCCAGCAGGGAGCACATAAAAGCTGTTCTGTAGATGCTGGGGACATGAGTGATAGAGAATCAAGGTGTGCTGAATTTCCAAAACAGCGTATAAGGGGCTGCACTTTTACATCAGTTAACAGCAAGCATTTGTTGCTTCAAGGTGATTCCAAGTGGAGTAGATGCATGAAAAGGATTTTGTGTGGATTTCATGGTGTGTTTTAATGCATACAAATGTAAAAAAGACCCCAAACACCATGGAGATAAAGCTTTTTTTAAAATAAGAAAGAGGAAAACCTCTCCCTGCAGCAAGCCAAAATTGTTGGTATTTCATTTTTTCCTTCCAGGAAGAGAAGACTGGCCAGCTACTGAAGTAATTCCTGGCAGATTTGCATAACCTGCACTTTAAATCCTCAAATCACCAGCTGGATGAACTCACTGCAATGCTGCAAACTGTGGGGTGACCCAGGCTCTGAACCCAGGCCTTGCTTTGTCAATAAACTGCTGCAGCACTATTGACCAGAGCTTAAATGAATGTTTGCATGATCCAGCTTCAAAAGCTTGCAGAGCCAAAGGCATTAAATGCTCACAAGCTGGGGGGAGTTCAGAGAAGGCCAGCAGATAAATACATTACCCAGGGATGGGCTGGTCTGTTGGGATATGGGTATCCACATCCCTCACAACACAGTGGTTTTTTTTCTTTACTTAGCCACAATTTGCTGTACAATTCTAAATTCCTTACATATTAAACTGCTTCCTCACATTCATGCATCTGTTAAGAAAAGCAAGTTGTTTTACTTTGTCAGTCACTCCTTTTTATTCCTCATTTGTTTTTGGTTTATTTATTTTTTCTTTAATCTATTCCTTCCTATATTTTCTACATTTTTCAGCATTATTCAGATGCCTTATGGGTAATGATAAATACAATTATGTGTTTAATATTTGATAGGATCAAAATTCATATTGTCTGTTCCAGAGAAAACTGTTTTGTCAATCCCATTTTTTTTACTTGGAAGGTCCATTCATGGTGTCAGGCTTGGAGAACATTTAGACAGAGGTGGAGGCACAGAAATAATCCAGCAGTTTTAACGATTTCGGTGACAAGGACATGAACAAATCAGCTCTATCACTAAATTCTTTATAATCAGACCTAGAAAAATGGTTAAAAAAAAGATCTCGAAACACAAAATCCCAAACAAACCCAAAATAGGAATCAGCAGTTATCCTGAAGAGTTTCTGTGGTGTTTTTAATGGATTTACTGTACTGACTGTGAGATTTAATCCCCTGCAGTGCTGCTGTTCACTTGTCTTTCCCAGGACTTCAAGAAAGGTGCTGAATTCACAGTCCTGTCCCTGGAAATTTATACTCTCTGGGCTCTAATAAGTTTAATTGATTAAATCTTCTTTGAATAAACACCTAATGAACTGACAGGTACTGAGAAGTTCATTAATCTTCAGTCTTAAATTTATGTGTCTTGACCATCCAGGAAAATCCCATCCTGAATTATCAGTTTCTGCTTAAAAAAAAAAGCATTTTCACACTAAATTTAGTGTTTCAAACTACATTGCAGAGTCAGTTTCTACTGGTTTTGTTTTGGTTTGTTTTTCACACATTGCTGTTAATTTCCCAGCTGTGAACAGAGCAGGTGTGAGACCAGGCGTGCTGTACTAAGAAAATACTCAAAATTTTTAATAAACCTTCAGGAGATGGAAATATTTACTGGAAATACTGCAATTATCAAGGTTTCTTGGAAGTTAGGCTGCAGCTGCTGACTGGAAACTCATCTGTGCCTGGAGACCCTAACAAATTCCCTGGCCCTGCTCTTTTCTCCATGGGATCCTGGAAAACTGAACTCACAAGTGCCAGTGCTGTCAACTCTGAAGATGATTGTAGTGCATCAAAAAGTACAGGCACACATTAATGTGTTCTTAATGGAGCTGCAATCCCTTAGTTCAGCACTGTTTTCTACCTTGTTTTATTCCTCTGCCAATCAATATTGGGGTACTATGCCCCAAAAATATCTCTTCTTTAAAATAACTTTTAAATAAATGATAATTGAACAACTAAAAATCAATATTTTATTCAGTTTTCACAGATTTTAATCCACTCAAAAGTTACATTTGCAGGAGAACTGGCTTATTTTTTATTTTTTTTACCTCTTCAAGTATGGGCCATATTATGCCTCTCTGAAACAAATGTTGAAAAAATCTACATAGAAGATTGAAGTTTTCCTTATATTCAGCACTATAAATTTCCTTATAGGAGTCAAGATGAAAAGATTTGCAAACCTATAAAAGTCTCAGCAACTTTTGCACCTTTTCTCAAGTGCAAATTTCAGAGGGTGACAGGAAGAAACAAAACTCTGATTTCTCCATTTTCACCTTTCTGCCTGTGGACTTCCATCCCCAGGGCTGAGGTTTAGTGGGGAAAGGGGACAAAACACAACAAGTGCTTTGTAAAATCTGAGCTGACAGCTGGCCTGGTTGTGGGTTTTATTGAGACAAAAGAGGGACTTGCTTGTATCCCATGCACTTCACCTTTTTTTCAGTGGAAGTTGCATGGTTTTAATTCCTCACAATATTTCTTCATATCCCCTGTTGATACATTGCAGAATCATAGAAAGTTTAGGTTGGGAGGGACCCAAAAGATCATCCAGTGCTACCCCTGCCATGGCAGGGACACCTTCCACTGTCCCAGGCTGCTCCAAGCTCCATCCCACCTGGCTTTGGACACTTCCAGGCATCCAGGGGCAGCCACAGCTGCTCTGGGCACCCTGTGCCAGGTTCCCACCCTCCCAGGGAAGAATTCCTCCCTAATATCCAACCCAAACCTGTCCTTTGTCAGCATGAAGCCATTCCCCCTCATCCCATCACTCCATCCCTTGTCCCCAGTCCCTCTCCAGCTCTCCTGGAGCCCCTTTAGGTCCTGGAAGAGGCTCTGAGCTTTCCCTGGAGATTTCTCCTCTCCAGGTGAACATCCCCAGCTCTCCCAGCCTGGCTCCAGAGCAGAGGATCTCCTTGCACCATCTTTTTCTTCCTCCCTGGACTCATCCCAACAGCTCCACATGGTTCTTGTGCCAAGAGCCCCAGAGCAGATCCCAGCACTGCAGGTGAGCTCTCACCTGAACAGAGACTGGGGAATAGATTCAGCCTGGTACCTCTAATGAATTACCAAAAATAATCTAGCTTTTATTAGAAAGATAAAGTAGGAAGATATGGAGAAATAACCAACCTGGCAGAATGTGGGGCATTTTTGACCCAATCTTGCCTGAAGTTCTTAAGTTTTGGACAGAGATCTTGCTCTTTATTCATTTAGCTCAGAAGAGCTTGCTGGGAGTGCATCTGGACAGATAACCTTATTTAGCTCTTTGTTTCTGGAGTAGCAGATTAAACACCCAAATTTTACAAATTTGTATCAACCTGTCTGCTGTTGTGCAGGAAATGTCTTCCTCCACTGAGGATTTTTACTGAATGAGGTTTAAGTTCCATCTGGAAACGATGTCTTTACAGCTTGCAGTGCATGCTCTGTTTTAGGATTGCACCTCATCACTCCAGATCTCAGGACCCATTTCTGAAATTGTTTCACCTGATTGGAGTTATGTAATGTCTCCCCTTGTGTTGATAGTTTATGATGTCTGATGTATTTCCTGAGATCTTTAGGGTGCTCAGAGAGTGAGTAGGCAGCTCTCTGCAAGTATATTTTAAGTCTTGCATTATCCCATTCTGATCACATTCAAAGCTGCTTCCATAGCAACACCTAAAAATATTAATTTCCAAAAATAAGCAAGTCCTTTAGTTGCTTACCACATGCAATTCTCCTTTTGTGACAAACAAAACTATCGCCTCTGTTATGTGAACTAAATTCTGGAAATGTTGTCATCAGTTTTGGTGAGATTTAAGTGACTTCCCAGATAGTTCCACCAACACAACTGTCCTTGAGCAGTGACAAGGATCTTTTAATTCTGCCAAAATACAGCTCACCTCTAGAAACATGAGAAACCCAGTAAGTAATTAAGATGGATTGTTTTAAATTAAGAGATGAATGCTCTTCCTGCTGGAGTCAGGGATATGTCTCCACACCCAAACCCAGATGGACTGGAAAGAGGAGGTGGGGCATGAAATCCATACAAATAACAGTCCCATTGTTTGCACTGGAAGGTAGCAGTTGGATTAACTGGATCTTAATTGGATTAAGATTTTAAACTGTTATAGAAAAACCACAGAGAATTAGAAAATATGTGGGCTGTAAACAGAGAGAAACACTATCCATGCAAGAATCAGTTATGGGATCTCAGCTCAGGGATTTCACTCAATATTCTCCATTCTAATTATTAACTACACTGGTCTCTCCTCAGGCTGAATATTTTGGAGTGGTGATGCAATAGGTTTTTCTGAAACAGGTCACTGGAACAATCACAGAATCATGGAATATCCTGACTGGAAGGGACCCACAAGGATCATTGTGTCCAGCTCCTGGATATCCTGGTATCACAGGATACCAGGAATACCAAGAATCCCACCCTGCACCTGAGAGAAGACCTTTGTGCTTTAAGTTTTGTTCTCACTTCCAATTTTGAACTCCCTTGGAGTGGGAGTTTGGGCTTGAAACAATCATGGGATAAATGTCTCCAGTTTTGCTATCCTAAATCCAGAGATATCCCATTCCCCATTTGCTGAAGAAACACTCCAGGTGATGTTACACTTCTGATCTGCAGGTTTGCTTTTATCTTCTCACAAAGGATTTGGGTTTAGTGGTCTTGATTTGAGAGGGTGGTGCTGGATCAGGTGAGCTCTTTAGTTCCCTAATTCTCTTAGTAGAGAATTTCTTAAAGGGAACTAAACCCCTCAACAGCAACCAAAAGTTTTACAGCTGCCTTCTCTCCTGGCTGTTAGGACAATTCATTTCTGTAAAAAGGACAAGGTGTTTGAATGAATATAAAAACATAATAAAAGGTCAATAAATGCTTCCTGAAAGCAAGGACTGTAACAGTGCTGAAGAGCCTTTAACAGGAAATCCCTGAGCCTCATGGATTTGAGGAGCTAAAACCTGCTAACCTTGGAAAATAGCACTGAAGACCTGTGGTGTTACACAATACACATATTTTCTGTAGAGATCTCTTCTTCATGCTGTGACAGAGCAATGAGAATGTTTTTTTTCTGAATATGAGATGCTCATCCATAGTGGTCCTTAGTGAGCAGGATACGAAAGGACTCTGGAATGAAGTGGATTTGGGACAGGAACATTGTGTTTGATTACTCTCTTCAGGAAAACGAATTATGTTTTCAAGGCAGCTCAGACTTGAAGCACTATTGATCCTTTTCCTATCAAAGAGGTACAGAATTTCAGGTTCTCATTGAAACTGAGGAGCAGTGTGGGAGGTTTGGCCTCCCATGGTAGCTCTGTTGGGATGTAGCATCCTCAGATTTCCTGGAATTCACTCCAAATCAATCACTTTAACCTTACTAAATTCAAGAATCCTCCCTACCTTTTCACATTTATTTTACTACTCAGTGTCTCAAGTCCCTCATGTCTAGAGCAACACCCTGACCTGGCTTCTGTCTCTCCAAGCCCCCTCCCTCCTTTGTGATGTCACTGACCCTCAGGCACCACATATTGACCTTTTTGAGCAGGAAGGCAAGAAAAGACAGTGCTGATTGGGCATCTGGCCACAGGGATTGTATCAAATCCTCACCACTGGCATGAAAGAAATGACACTGGGGCTACCTGCAACTCCTGTTGGATTTTAATGTCTTTGAGATTCTGATATTTTGTCAAATATGCATGAAATTGGCCACTATTAGGTGAAAAATATTAAAAATATACACAGGCAAGCAACGTGGTTGCATAACCTGTATTTCTTTGTAAAACTGAGCCATCCTCTGCCCACACAGAAATAGGCACACAGATTTCTCTTTCAGTGAGATTTCTCCATCACACAGTTTTCTAGTAATAAGTAGGTTAATGGTAAGTTGTGATTCCTTTTTGAAGCTGGTTTTAAAAATGTTCATCTTCCTCTTCTGGCCTAAATATCCCATTAATTTTGCAACTTATTTCTCCCAATGCCACTGCCAATGTTCTTTTATTTCATCCATCTGCTACGTTTTTAAAGATCTTTCTGGTAAGGACAGTTATGATTTACATCTCTATACAGCATCTGTCACAGAAGCTCCCCAAAATGGAAAATACTGAAACCTCAGTATTACAAGATACTTCTAAGTAATTTCTATTTCTAAGAGCACAAGTTTCAAGCATATATCAAAATCCTGAACTTGGAGAATTTGTCAGTGATGGCTGTTGAAGCAATTCACATAGAGGAGGTGTGATGGTTATTTCCTTTTAATTTTTTTGTATTCTATTATTTTTTCCCCCAAATCCAGCTCAACTTATCTTGATACCTCTGAGTGCAAGGAAATTTTACTTGAATTCATGGAGCACAATTCTACTATGTTTGATAGGTACTGTCTTGTTCTATCCCTGACATTGATCCTGAGCCAGGCAGGAAGCAGGGAAATGTAAACATTTTCACCATGCCTGGAGACACAACCTTAAAAAAAGCTCTCTTTGCCTTGTTGGTATAGATTTGTGGAACAGCCAGTCCCAGGGCAGTGCTGTTGTCAGTTATTGATATTACCATTTAATACACTTCACTAATGAGTGGAACTGCAGCCTTAATCACTGATAGACAAACAAGCAACCAAAGGGAAAAAAAAAAAGAGAGAGGAAAACAGCTGATGGGAAAATGAATCCTCTTAAATGAGCTCACCATTCATCTCGTGGGGTAGCTAAGACTCAAAGCAGTATGTGCAAGGTGAGCTGATGAACCTAGGTAGATACAACAGGAGGGAAATACAGACACACATTATACACAGAAATTTTATGCAGATTTTTCAGTGGTGGATTTGTAGGTGAACCATTAGCACAGCTTTGTGGGAAGAGAGGAGGATTAGCAGTTTATAAGGCTGACAGTTTAGACACAGGCCTACCTTCACATTTGTAAAGCATTTCCTATGTGCTGGTGCACTCCTGTAATGTGAAATTCAGCTGTGGGTGGCTGCATTTGATCCCAGCATGAAGAGGTGCCCCTGTGTGAGATGGATGGCTCTGTCATATGTTGAGAGCAGAGCAGTGGTAAATGGGGCTTGCCAAATATTT
>VZTT01003503.1:3211-32471 GCA_013400855.1 Buphagus erythrorhynchus
CCCTGAGTCTCCTCTTCTCCAGGCTGAACTGTCCAAGTGACCTCAGCCACTCTTCATATGGCCTCCCTTTGAGGCTCTTCACCATCTTTGTTGCCCCTTTTTGGACGCTCTCTTATAGCTTTATATCTTTCTTATACTGTGGCAAAGCCTGGTTGAATTAAACTTCAAACCTGAGTAAAGGACCTGTATTTTAAGCAGACATGGATGTTTGCAGATATGTAGTAAACATGCATGGAGACAGCATGCACAGCCCAGCTTGTCATGGTAACAGAGAAATTCAGAGGTAGTGCCTTTATCATAATCAATGACATCCATTAACAGATTCACCTATACTGGTGTATTGGGTTTGCTTGGCCAAGCTTTGGTAGCGAGGGGCTACAGGGGTGGCATCTGCAAGAAGTTGTCAGAAGCTTCCTCCATGTCCAGCCAAGACAATCCCTGGCAGCTCCCAAACCAGACAGGCCACTGGCCAAGGCTGGCAAATCAGAAATTATGGTAGCCCCTCTGTGATAACATATTTAAGAAGGGAAAAAAAGGTATTGTGCAGTTGTAATTGCGGCCAGAGAAAACAGAGTGAGAACATGCGAGGAGAACAACTCTGCAGACACCAAGGTCAGGAGAGAAGGAGGGCATGGAGATGTGCTCCCAGCACTGGATCTGAGATTCTGCTGCAGCCCATGGTGATCCAAATGGATGCAGAGATCCACCCACAGCCCTTGAAGGAGCCCCATGCAGGAGCAGGTGGATGCCTGAGAGGAGTCTGTGACCCTGTGGGAGGCCCATGAAGAGGGACACCCACACTGGAGCAGCCTGTCCCTGAAGGACTGAACTCCATTCAAGAGTGACCCACTCTGCAGCAGTTTGGGGAGAGCTGTTGACTGTGGGATGGACTCACACTGGAGAAGTTCATGGAGAACTATCTCCCATGGGAAGGCCTCACACTGGAGCAGGGGAAGGACTCCTCTCTCTGATCAGCAGCAGAAACAACCTGTGATGAACTGACCTTAATCCCCCATTCCCTGTGTCCCTGCACTGCTGGGAGAAGGAGGTAGAACTGGGAAGAAGGGAGGGAAAGGTGTTGTTACGGTTCTGTTTTACTTCTCCTTATCCTGCTCTGATTTTGTTAGTCATAAATTCAATTAATAGCTCTAATTCAAATCTGTTTTGCCCATGATGGTATTTGGTGAGTGATCTCCCTCTATCCTTATCTCACCTCATGAAATCTTTGTTTTATTTTCTCTCTGCTGCCCAGCTGCAGAGGGGAGTGATAGAGAGGCTTTGGTAGGTGCCTGGTATCCAGCCAGCGTCAACTCACTGCACCTGGTTGTTCTGCATTATTATCCTTTCTTTAGCTCTATGCTGTGATAACATTTCAACAAGGAGCATGGTTTGTAAAAATGAGTTGTTCCAAAGGAAAGAGATGAAGTATGATTGGCAAATACTATCACAAGCATTTCTGGTGTTTGTTACTGCCTCTTTTGAGTCAGAAAAAATAGCCACATAATTATTCTGAATTAATGTTTTTTTTTCCTTTTAAATCTAAGAAGTGACTTGTGTATGACTTTTTAAAAACTGCCTATATGGTTGGAATGACATTTTAGAGGAGCATCTTCATTTTAGCTACCATCTTTGAAAAGCAACTAATTTGGAAAGGTTATTACTTGATTAAACTATGCAAATAAATTTGTATTACTCAAATTTAACAAGTTTAGATTGTGTTGTGGTTAATTGATGAACTGAAAGTTCTTCTGGAATCAGTCCATTATCAATAAACTTGTAATTATGCGTACATGCAAGACAGTAAAGTTCTTCCAAAATCTTCCTGTGGGCTCACACAGATTTGTTATTTTTCCAATTAAAGAAAAAGATTCTTTCTGAGATTTTACCCCAAGCTGTTACATTATTTTTATCTACTGTTGTATTTTACATATTTGCTATTCAACCATGAACAGCTAACAAAACACAAAATAAGGAATGATTGTTAAAAATTTTGCTTAAAAATCCACTTGCTTAAAAAAAAATTATCTAAATATCTGTTATCCAGCTAAGCTATGATCTGATGATTTATATCTAATTCATGCAGGAAAATGTCCAGCTTTATAAATATTTATATCAAAGTAATAATTGCAAGAAATGCAGTAGGTATATTTCATCTTCTTAATGGCCAAAGTTTCTCTTTTGTAATGCATCATAGCATCTCAGTAGACAACAAAACAGACACAGTGTCTTTCTTCAGAATCTATGAAACATAACTTCCTCTGCTTCTATGCAATTTATCAAACTTCCAATTTTGCATATTTTTTAAAAAGCTATGAATTCCAATATCTCTGATTAGTATTGCAGAGATAGATGCTTTGTGTCTCCTGATGTTTTGATTGCAAATTATTCTAAATATCTAAGCAAAGTAAATCAATTTAAGTCTTATGGACACAGGCCACATGATCTGTTCCAAGCTACAATGAAGTATTTGGACATTGTCACTCTACTAATGGTTAAAACTTTTCTTCTCATCTTCAGCAGAAATGGATGTATCATTAATATTTGTGAGTTACTGTTGTCTATTCCCTAGGCTAAAGCTGTATTTTACTTTTAATGACTCATTTTTTTGCTCTTATGTTTAACCACATATGCTATTTATTAAGAGCGATCAGCTTAGCAAGCTCTTTCAGCTGTCATGTCAAATTGAACAAGCCAGGCTTTTTTTTTGGTAATTTTTCTCCACTTGAATTTTATATTCCTATCACTATTCCAGTATCCTTCCATTTTTTAGCTTAACTCTCCTAAATTATGTCAGAAGAATAAAATTACAAGGTAGCAGGACATCTGTTGAAACAGATTTAAGATTTTTTGTTTATTTGGTGTGCAGCCTTTTGGTATTTAAAGAAATCAGATGATGAATGTAAAAGAATAGTGTTTCCATACACTTCCACAGTGTAGCTCAATGTGACTGATTGCAGTTGAACCTTCACCACATTTTATGGAACTGCTGTTTTTCAGATTAGCTGTCTTTTGTAAAGTGATCTTTAGTATGCTCCATAAGAAAAAAAAAAAATCTTTTCCTTGCTCAAAAAAAAAAAACTGAAAAGAAATTTATATATGTGTTCTGAATATTTCCCTACCAGATCACAGCAAAGTAACATAGAGAATTCTGAGGCATTGTTTTGCTCAGTATGAGAGAGGATTAATGCTACCTAGCTTATTCTGGTAGATATTGGTCTAACCTTCTTTCAAAGATCTTAGATGAGCCCTTGCCAAAGCCTCCTTGGGCATTCCCTTTCACCATTTCCATTTCTGCATTACAGAAAGTTTGTTTACCTGTTCTTGTGGTGGCCTAGCCTTGCAGATCAGTGAAATGCCTACCCACTTGCTCACTGACTCAGCAGGGGGAAGGGAGAAAATTGACACAGACTTGACTTCAGCAAAAGTAATTCATTTTATTGCCAGTTAATTTCCAGATCTAGGTAGTGAGAAAAAAGAAAAAAATAAATAAATTATGGCACCTTTCCTCACCCTTTTCCAAGGCTCTATTTCAGTCCTTCATTTCAGACTCCTATACAAACCCCATCCCACCGAGCAGCACAGGGGATGGGCATTATGGTCAGTACACTGTGGTTTCTCTCTTGCCACCTCCTCCTTCCACTTTACTCCTGCTCAGCTGAGAGATTTCTGCAAGCCCCTTCAGAGATACCCACCTGCTCCCCTGAGTGCTCTTTCCCAGCCTGCAGGGGAATCTGTGCTCTGGGGATGCTTCCTGGAGCACCATCTTCTCTGACTTTCTTATTCCCCTACCTCTCAGTTGTTTTAATGTCTTAAATACATTTCCCTGAGATGCCACCACCTCATCCATGGGCTCAGCCATGCTCCGTGGCAGCTGGAACCAACTATGTCCTGTCCAGGTCTGCCTCTCCTCACAGAGCCCCAGTGCAGCCCAAATTCAGTTTCTTTTCTCAATTTGAAACTGAAATTTTTGTAATGAAAACTTTAAGTCCATTAGGTCTATTACTGCTCTCCACAAACAAGGTTGGGAAGTTACTTCCTCCTCCAGCCTTGTTTCCTAGATCTTCAGAATTCCACTCCCTTTGTTTTCCCCAGAAATCCTGTTTTATAAATGATAGAGCTCTCTAGATTCTTCAATTAAACTATGTCTTTTTCAAAGTGAAGCACACCATGGCCCACACAAGGCCTAAACTGAGCAAGCCAACTTTTATGGACTACAGCAAAGCTATTTTTGGCAGCAAACCCACTTCCCACCTTCCTACTTAACTCCTGACTCCCCTTCTGGTAAAGCAAGAAATCGGCTTCAGCTTGCAGTATGATACACCTTCCAGAACTGCCCTGAAGAAAATAAAATTGTTTCCTCAACTTTTATCTGTGCAACTGATTATTCCTAAATAGTTAAGAAGCTTGGCTGACTCTCACACTTGAGGCTCCAAGAAGGGCAGAAAGCATTGGAACTGACAGGTGTTTATACTCTCGGAACTTCAGAATTACCACCACAGGTCAGCACATTAAGAATGTGACTTGAATATTACTTGAACATACAGAATATTACTTGATTTTATTATTGCAAGATTAAAACTAAAAATGTCCACTGTTTAAAACCTAAAATTCTTGGAGATATTTATATTTTCTTATTTTGAATACATGCTATGAAACAATTCAATCCTGGCATTCATGGACAAGAAAGGATGTCAGAAGACAAGGACATATGTAGAAGAAAATGAGTCAATATAAGATAATAACAAAATAAATATCTTCAATGTTTTGAATGATATAATAGTGATAGAGAAACTAACGGCATGTTGAAAAAAATTGTCAAAAATACATATAACATTACCAAACTCAATAAATAAATGTACTTGATTAAACCCACAGAGGAAAACATTGTGATATGTATCCTGTTACTCACTGAAGACATGTCTTTTATTGCCTAGACAGACTGTCACCATGTTGTCATCCATCTTGGTTATTCAAAGCATACAACAGAACTACTGATTTGTGTTCATTCTTGTATTCCTGTGCATAATAATTGCTAAGGAAGGTAAAATTATCAAGCAGCTGCAATGTATTTTACTGTGTCTGACATTCACCGTGCATTTAAATAAGAAAATACCAAGATATGGTATTCTGATTCCTTAATATGATTATTCCATTTTGTACACATTTGTGATTGGTGTTCAGAGTACCTCATTTGAAAGCAACATGCATAGTGAAACTTCAAACACTATTACATATGTCTTTCCTAATTTAGCTCAACTGATTAATTGAGATTTTTTGCACTATAGCTTAACTAATAAAAAAATTTGTCTCTGAAGCACAGATTTAAGCAACTTGGAAAGCAAAAGAATCTGGCTGTATGTACAACTACTTATTTTAACTTCATAAATTAAAAAGGATCTTTTTGACAATTAAAAAACTCTGTTGCATGGCCAGTGCAAGTGCATATTCAAACTAAAATAAATGGACAATTAAAAAATTCTAATATTAAACAGTTCGCAGGATGAGCCAATACAAAATCTTTAAAGTTCAGACTCAGTGATCTGATATGTGCAGCAGGTACATATTTTTGCAAATGAAAATCAGAAATTCATGGAGCTTAACAATTACCCTTCCCTTCTTGTCATACAATAAGGAACAGTCATGTTCCTGGACAACTTCAGGAGCACTTTAACAACCAGCACGGCAGTTTCAAAGACAGAGCCTACCTCTTGTCCTCAAAGAGGTAGAGAAATCATCACATAAAATGCTATTTGAATATAACAAAAACTCTTAAAGCTGCTCAATTTTAATTTCATAAACACTTGAAAATGGTAAATGTCTGGTGGTTTGCATTTGTATGAAGGGAGTAAGAGATGATAGTTTAGAGTAAAGCAGATAAATAGGCTGTGTAGCTACATCACCACTAGTAAATTGAGGGCAGCTGGCTGGTGATCACCATGTGCACCTGGACACTGACCCCACACTAACCAGCAACAAGGATGGCCCCAGTCCCTGCACCCTGTCCTGCTGGGAGAGGCTGCTGCTCTGCCCCAAACCCTTCCCACAATCTAACAGGATGAACCTGGCAGCACAGGGTGCTAGTAACCTATAGATTTCCAAATGCAATGTCTAACTTTTCATAAAATAGTTATGATGCTAACAAGCTTTTTAAGCAGACAGAGGTGATATTCAGCATAGGTAAGCAGTGACTCAGGACATTTATGCTGATCAGTCTCTGCCAAGTCAAACAAATGAAAGTGTTTTCACTGCTTTTTCAGATCAATATGTATTTCATTTCTGGAAATTGCAGAGGCCTACATCTCAGCAGTTATTGGTGAGGCATGTGCAGTCCCAGAAAGGAAGACATAAGAATTTTTGGAAATAAATCCTATAGTGAATTGCTGCTTCTTCTGTAGCAGTACTCTGGATCCCCAGGAGCAGCACCAGCTCTGACCATCATGGACAGCAATCCTGCCCCCAGGCCTCCCCTCATCCTGCCCACATCAAAGATGCCTACACCAGCCCCTAAGGTACAGCAGTCCCTGCCCCAGTGATGCCCCAGCAGGGCCAGTCTCCAGTTCCCCAGGCCTGGCTCTGCCTGGTCATGGCTCCTGCTGGATCAAGCCCAGGCATGAGTCCTGCTGCTCCAGGCACCCCACAGACCCGTGTCCTGGACTGTCCCTGTCCTTGCCTGTGTCCATCCCCAGGGAGGCACCTGGGGCTGGTGCTGCCCAGGTGCCCTCGGCTGCCTGCTTCTGGCCAGGGAGGTAGGAAAGCTGTTTTGTTGCCTTGTCAACTCTCCATGAAGAGCCCTGACCATCCTGGAGACCACTCCTGCCCCAGATCTCTCCTCATCCTGCCCACATCAAGGGATCTGCTGTGAGATGTCCCCAGAGCCTTTTCTCCAGGCTAAATAGCCCTAGCTCTCTCAAACTGTCTTCATAGGATAGGTGCTGCAGCCCTGTGACCAACTTAGTGGCCTTCTCTGGACTCAGTCCAGCAGGTCCACATCTGCCTTGTGCTCAGACCCCAGAGCTGGATGCAGCACTCCAGGTGGGCTCTCACAAGAGCAGAGTAGAGGAGCAGAATCACCTCCCTCAACCTGCTGGTCACACTTCTTGAGATGCAGTCCAGGACACAATTGACTTTCCAGTCTGCAAGAGCATATTGCCAAGTTATATTGAGCTTTTTTTCCACAAACACCGCCAAGTCCTTCTCAGCAGGGCTGCTCTTCATCCATTCTCCTTCCAGCCTCTACTTGTGCTTGGGATTGCCCTGAGCTGCCAAATATATATATATATTTGTATATATATGCACACACACAGCATTTATGTGGACTTTGAATGGTGCACCTCCTGCAGCATAATTATTGACTTCTAATTCTGGTGGACTTTTAAAGAAATAGAATTTTGTTAAACAAAAATGAAATGAAGACTAATAAGAATCCATTACACTCAATATAAGCCACAACCGTAAAAATAGGGATTGTGTTGTGTTAGAACTTGTGCTTCAAGCTGAGATTATAATGAGATATTTCTAAAGATAAAAGTGTGCAACACATATTGCAATAGAACTGCCTGGTCTGTTCTCCCCAGCTTACAGTCCTCCAAGGTTTTCAGTATCCTCAGCATGCATTGATCATTACAGCCAGTAAAAGCTGTATTGGTTTACCGCTTTGCAAGAAGTTCTCAGCTTTATTTGGCTTTTAGGTGAAAGTATTTGAATTTTTTGGCTGAGGTTTTCATCAAAACAGTGACTCATCATAACAGAAAACCAAGAAGGAAAAGGTTCATTCCTAAACACATGGAATCAATCATTGATGGGTAGCATGTTGCAGTACTATCTTCATACTTAACAATGAAAGTCTAACCAAAACATATTTCTATAAATGTCTGGCAATATATAGCATTCAGACCTATATGAGGCTTCTTTTATATATTCACGAGTGTAAGTGCAGTTGCAGTTCTGCATGTCAAATATATATAAATGTCAGCGAAGGCATCTTTGCATGTGTTATCAGCAAAATCAAAACTGTCTTTTTAAGTCCTCAGGTATACATTTTCTGATGTGTCACACATGCTTTGAAAACCTTAGTGTTTCCTATACTAAATATTAATAAAAATATTCAGAGTTATAGGGCGCAGTGCAGTTAGAGATGGGTTTCTCTTTCTCATCTACAGCTTTCAGTGGTTCACCATCATCACAGGTGATGTGATTTTTGTATGATATCAGAAGTATTTCCAAGACATGCTAATAAGACTAAATATTTAACAGTTAATATCCCTTATTTGTTCCTGTCTCAGTGCACACATACTTGAGACAAGAAACTAAACTACTCCAGCTACTTGGCATTCCAAAATTCACATTTGAAATTACAATGTGACAGAGCATGCACTGTCTTGACACTGAAGGGGATTTGGTCTTTTCATCCCAGTATTCCCTGATGCTTAAAATGAGTTCAAGCTGCTTTCCCCTAGGGCAGTTTTAACATGATCATTTTTAGACACTCTGTTCTTCCTGTCACGCCCACAGCCTAGTCAGCCCTTTCATTCTAACAAAGCCCTGTGCATTCATTTGCATGTAGGAGAGTATTAAATTACTCTACAATTCAAATATTTCAGAATAGGAGATGAGACATAAGTCATATTAAATACAGAAGGCAGTTGTAATACATATAGTATGTGTTTTCATCACTCTTTTTGTTACCCCAATCAAAATGGAAAATTCCTTCTCTTTTGTTATCTTCTAATGTAATCAATCATACCACATTTTTTTCTACCTTTTTAAATTTAAAAATTAAATTTAAATGTCTTCCTGAAGAAGTGGCTTTAATCAAACAGTACAGCTCAGTATAATATCATCTTCTCAATACAGCTTTAGATGAACCCTTTTTATAAGTTTTCAAGTTTGCCTATCAATTAGTATCAACTGATCAGATTGAGTTAGGAGGATTTGTACTGCCTGTTCTCCTCTGTTTTTTTGCATGCATTACATGGATAAATAATATTATTTAGAGACAAAAAGCATAATGTTGGTCCCAGCCCACTAAAAGTGAAATGAAATTTAGTAATTCACACTATTAACATAATTGGTGGATTCCCTGTAATTAGATATCCAAATCAAAACCATCTGATTTTCTGAAATTCATGCTGCAGCCATCCTAAATTATTGAATTCTGTAAAAGAAAAAGTGACTATAAATATTAAAATTTTTCAGAATATCGGAATATCTCTTTAAATGTTCAAATCATTCTTCAAAACAGTCAATAAAAACTGGTTCATAAAAACTGCTTGTTGAATGTTTGCAACTCTTTTTTGTAAAAGGAGATTATTGATATGCAGTAACAATTTTGTATAGTTTGTTCGTATAAAAAAGAGGGGAGGTAAACAGTGGAAATAACTTGGATCTCTGTAATGGATCCATTCCAAAATACAAAGCAGTGAAATCCTACAGTACCAATTCTATTAGTTTGTCCAGTTGCTCCATAGGTAGTATTCAGTTTGCAAAAGGTCAGCATGAAGTAGACCTCTATATCTTGCAAGTAAAATTTGGAAGTGGGACAAGAGAAAATACAGAAATTGTTTAATGTCACAACATATTTGGAACAACTGTAATAAATGTAAACTGAATATTTGTAAGCTCACATATGTTGACTTCAATGGGACTGCATCAATAGCAGTAAAGCAGAGGCCACTGTCCATTTCCCACTGAGGCAGATGTTTCATCTCCTGCCAAGCCTGCTACTGCTAATCACTCTCCTGTGTTTGCCCTTATTGTAGCTATCTCAATAAAACAGTATAGAGAAAAATAATGATGCTAAAAAATATTTAAGAAATATACCTATGCCCTTTCAGGAGGAAATGTGCTTTATCCATAGATATTTTACAAGTTTTTTAATTAATAAATGGCTTTCTTTATTCAATCTCATCAGCTCATGCTAATACAGAAAAGTAACAACTAGTAAACATGACAGATTTTGTCTTGTGCAACTGTACCAATCCCCCTCTCTTTCATATGCAACATCAGTTCAGATTTGACACTTGCCATTGACTTTGATCACCATGACTGAAGATATAGGATTTGCTGTGCTAACAAGTAGTGGGGAAAGATTGGCCTCTGATATGTCAGCTCTTAGAAAAGGGTTTTGGAAAAGGAAGTATCTCTTATATAAATCATGGCACCAACAGATACTGTATTTTCTTTGAGAAACAATGCAAAATCATAACTACAATTTCAATTTCATGTTTGGAAAATTTAGTGAATATAAAATGCTTTATGAGATGCCATGAAAGATCCATGTTCATTCATGTCAGTCATCCAATGGAGTGAGTCGTAATGTTTTCCTGTCTTTACATTTTTTTGGTCTGTCTGCCTCATGTCCCTGCTAATCTTCAGGACAGAAGAGGCTTCAAGCAGGACATTCTAGATATTCCTCCCAGATCTCTGCAATCACCCATGTCTCTTTCTCTGCACCTGGTTGCAGAGAGGGGCCAGAGCTTGGTGCCGTTTTGGCATGGCCAGGTCGCCATTCTATACCACCAACATCACTGCTGGGGGTGTGGTTTCAGGAGGAAGGAAGAGGAACATACCCAAAAAAGTGCAGCATTTTGTCTTAGTCTCTCCATCAAGGACATTACGGGGACTAGCCCATCCTCTGCTTATCCCCCTCCCACTCCTGCAAGACGTGGCTTGGAGATGTGGTCCTGACTAGGTGGCAAACACAGCTCCAAGCCGTGGTGCTGAGAAGCGGTGCTGGCAGTGCAGAGAACAGAGCAGCAGAGGCAAACCTGGGCCCAGCCAAGCCTGACCCGAGCCGAAAGGAGCTGAGCAGAGATGGGTGGAGTGGGGCAGAGCTGTCTGAAGTGGCAGTGCAGCAGGCAATTGAACCAGCAGGGTGTAAGGGTCAGGAAAAAAAGTGTGGGGAAGTGCAGATGACCTGGCTTTTTGGGGATTTGTCTGTCATTGCTTTTCGTTGTCTCAGACTCGGGGAAAGGAGAACTGGACGCAGGGAACACCTGCAATCTTGTCTTTGTCTGGGGAAACCAGTGGAGAACACATGGAACCATGTGGGAAAGGCTGCCATCTTCTCTTTGGCCCAGGGGCCACACTGAACTAAGTTGAGGTGGTGAACACCTTACGTTGTGTATGTAAAGCACCTTCTCTTTTTTCTATATTTTTGTTATTAATGCTGATGTTGCTATTGTGCATTTCTTTTTCCATTGCTGTTTGCTTTCAGTAAATTGTTAACTCATATTCTCTGCCTTTGTCCCTCTCTTGCTGGAAGGGGTGTGGAGAAAGGGAGTGATTTATTTGGAGTTTAATTTCTGGATGGTATTAAACCACTGTACTGTCTTTGCTCTGGAAAGCAAAGGGTTGAGGTTACACCCCCAGTACTTCTTACTGCAGTGGATGTTATTGTGGCTGCAGGAGGAGCAGGGTTCAGTGCTTAGATTGTCTGTGGCTTTGGTCTGCTGCCAGTCAAAAAGCAATAATGGAAGCCCCAACAGGAAAACAGCAATTCTCCATAGTTTATTGCCCAGTCAAATCTGAAGAAAATTTCCTGGCATCAACCATTGGTGTTTTCCTGGCACCAGAACTTTTTCCCTGTCAGAATTTCTACAAATAATGTAGATAAACAAGCTACCCCCTCCAAAAGGGTCTAATAATATTTCATAATGGAAAGTGTTTCTAAGTTATCCAAAACAGAAGATCACTATGAATATGCTAAAATGAGATCTAAGTATTTATTCTGTAATTCTAGGATGTCTTGCAACTGGAAGACTAAACAATTTTAATTTCTTTCTATTCCCTTTATTTGCACTATTATTTGCACCAAGAGTTTGTGATATTATATATGCAAGTTATCGTAAAATCACATGTAAGAGCAATAAGAAATTTTTCTGTTATTTCTCAAAACATTTGAAAATAAATTACCTTAAATGTGCAGGAATGCACTAATATTTTATAAAGAACTTTTGGGTTCATTATCTACTATGTCTACTAGATATTTAAAATGGTTATATACATTTTATTTTGTTATTTGTTTCAGCTGTTAGAAGCCCACTACCTGGTAGCTGCAAATGCTACATGCTACCTGCAAATTTTGATAATATCTGGACAAGACAAAAGCTGCGCATCCTAAATCCCCCAGTTAATAAAGAGACATGGCACAGAACCACCAATCAGGAGTCTGACCATGCTTTTTTCTTCTGCACATAGATTATTCAGACTAGAAAAACTGGGCACTTGGTATTCCAGAAAGAAAAGCTGTTGTTGAAAACTAAGGATTCCCAAAAATAAGGGGTCCAAGAAAAAAAAAGAAAGTGATGAAGTGCAAGCAGCAGCCCAACACAAACTGGCAAAATTTTCTGCCTAACTGTCCCAGACCAGCAATGATGTGCTGGCTGGGATGGAAAGTGGACACCCAGTGAGCAAAGCAAATTAATGAGTAGATGCTTGAGATAGCCAGGTAGAGTAAAAACTCTATTTTTTTTTCTTCTCAAGTGAACCATAGTACTCAGAACCAGTCTAAAGTCTTGTTTACTCTAATTGTGTAGCAATGTTTTTAAGGATTAATCCAGCTTTGGAATATAAGTTTAGTACACTATTATGAAAGGCCAAGAAACAGAAAGAAAACTAAAAAAAAATTTTAAGTGCCTACTTTTACAATAAAAGGCTTGCTATGTTCTTTGAGATCACCGAAGCACACTATTTTGCTTGGCAAAACTCCAGGTATAAAAGACTTAAAGTGGATATAGGATCGATATCACTGGAATGTCTTAAGTGATCTCTCTCTCAAACTCCAAAGGAATAGCAAAAGAGAATGATAAAAGAGCTGTGAATTTTAAGAATAGGACCACAGAATAATCCTCCCTGAGCTACTAGATCTACTAGCATTCAGGATTTATTTAGTTTCATAGGTTGAATCCTCTGTTTTTGAGATCTGTGGAGGAAGATATGCAAAGTTTCCAGGTTAAGATATATTCAGGACAGATAAATTTTTAAAGTGGCTTTAGGATGATTCACCAATGGTCAACCTCAGTTCTTTCTAGAGTTACCTGAATTGTAGCTTACAGTGGCCTGAAAAGTTCTTCCTGTGAATATGAATCACAGATGATCTGACACAGTTTTACTCAGGTTAGACAAGGAGGCTGGAATCCATCTAGCTTATGGTAGTATATGAAAATCTGTTGCCTAAAACTGTTAAAATAAATTGAAGCTCACTTTGCAGTCAATGCAGATAAATAGATAAATGATATGAATCTTCTTCTAGAGGTGCTTAACTCTCCACTAAGGAATGTAGTATTTCATAGCTTTAAGTCAGGTTTCTGACTTTGAGAGATATAGTTTATGTCTAAATGAATACCAGAATGTTAAAACACAATCTATTTTCACAAAAGCTATTTTCTAAATTATCCAATTTGTATTTTCACAGCAGAGTCTTTAGGTCTCATCAGTATATCTAGATTTTTTGTGCAATCCATGAGTAAGGACTTATTTCCTTTCCGTTATTCCACTCATTAGTGGAACCAAGTAATCTAATATGATGATTGGAAAGCTAAACAGTATTAACTTCTGTAGGTTATCCTTTAAATCTTGTTCCCTTCAGGTACACAGGAAATGAACAGAAGTACTTATTTCACAGCTATTTTCCTGGTGCTTGGCACCTGAAATTGATCACAGACATCAAACCTTTTTAAAAGACAATTGGAAGGCATGATAGTGATGCCCTTTTTTTCAGTAGTGGAGTGGCTAACACACTGAACCAGTCCATCTTTATTTGAAGAACACACATCTTGACCTTGCATAGTCATTGGACTGAAAACTCTTATAAAGAAAAGCTTTGTTAAAAATTCCTGAAGAATCCAGTGTCATCAGTATTTGCTGAAATACTGAAGGAAATTAGGCTCTACTTTGGCAGTTCAGGTTATTCACTTGAAAGAAGAGACCTGAGCTGTAATGCCTCCTTTAATGGTAGTCTTTGTGTCAGGGGTTAAGCATTTGCTCGTGTGAGAGGTGGAAGTGCACTGTATTCTCTAGAAAGTGCCCAAATCAAGATGCCCTGATCATGAGGCTGTGAGTTACATGCCTGGTCTTTTGTCTGGTAGATATGTAACAGCTGCAAACAGTGAAAGAGACTCAGCAGAAGGGAGTCTAAGGAAACCTTATTGTAGAAGACAATGAAGAGACCACAATAGTAAGAGTTTGCAAATCTAGACTCCTGTTTGGTTGACTTTCCTAAAAATCAGTAAATATACGGAAAAGGTGGTGGACCCTATATTCCCCATCAGAGAGGCTACATAGCTGTAACTGCTGCCACCACCACACACATTCCATTCAAGGAAAAGGTTTTCATGGCTTTAGAGAGTCTTCCCTGTGGCATAGGAATGAATTGCTGAAGACTGTAAGGAGATAAAGGATAAGATACAGCCTTGTCAATGTCTCACTCAGTCCATGTGGATGTCATCCTGAGCTGTTCTATCCTTTACATATTGCAGAACAAGCCTGACTGGCTCCTGCCCCTAAGCAGCAACGGGACTGTACAGTTCCAGGCACTTTCCTGAAATTGCAACAGTATCAAAAGATACTGGAAGCCAACAGATTACTTTCTGAAACTGTCTTGAACTGACTGCTAATTAGTGTTTTGTCTGATAGCCCTTTCATAGCTGGATGCAGCTGGATGGAAGTAAACCACAAAGGGAGCACATTTTTATTTATCATTAATTTTAACTTAGTTTTGTATAGACTTGTGAGACTCTGCAGTAATCTTCTTAATTTGTCACACATTGTAAATTCATTTAGTAAGTTTATTCATTCCAGGAATCTTTTTTTTTGTTACTTCTTACAAGTCTAACCAAATGAATACATTTTATAATGGATTGGATCATGTGATATTGCTAAAACTATTCTGGTGAGCTTCTACCTAATTATAATATTAGATATCACTGAAGTTTATTATTAAATTTTCCAGTGCCCTGAGGGCATTTTCCATGCCGCAAAAAGGCAGGGCTTTGGGAGAATTTGTTTAGATCCTCTAAATTAGGCCATCCCTCCTGTTACATTTATGTGAAAAAGTAATTACTTTAATTTACGAAATAAACAATCAGAATTACAAAGTTCTCTCACTTTTGCTTTAATACCTGTATCTGTATTAGATCAAAGTCAAGGTATTCACCTACTGAATGATAGTTTCTAGGCCAGGGACATCAAGGTGTATGGGTCAGATGGAAGTGTAGGTGTGAAACACCCTAAAAGTTTCAAACCCCACAAAACTCTCTATTTTAGGTATGAATATCAGTTGTTTTAAAGATTCATCCTCTATACCCAGCAATAGGGTTACCTTTTTTGTGAGACATCCATTGCATCCTTTACTTACCTCCTAGTTCTCATAGGCTTAAAGCTTATTTTGTTCTTAACAGATGTTTGAGACATCTTTATCAGCAATTCAAAAAATCAATGTTTTGGCAATATTCCTTGCACTTTAGCTTCTGTCTTGGTTTTGAGTTCAGGTGCTTAAAAATGTCTCACTACCTAAAGATTAAATAAAACAATAAGTTTATCTCCTTAATCATGTTTTAGTGAGTGAAGTATGTTTGTCTCCTAGGCTTTCATCCAGCCCCACCAACGTAATATTCTTCAGAGAAAGCTTACTTTTGCCTTGACAAGGATCTTAGGACATGTTAATGCTGGCTCTCTGACAGGAGCTAACAAAAAGACTTCTGAGTGAAGCCGTTCTGCTCTGCAGGGTAGACTCTTATCATCTTGAATGTGTGATCAGCCGTGACTCCAGAATTTCAATGAGGAAACAGACTGTCACAGAGCTGTACAAGGGGCTAACCCCGGCCATGGGGGTTGAAAATCTTCAGTTCAAAAGGCCCTGCTTGTGCAGAGTCATTCTTCTCAAACTCAAATGAGTCATTCTTCTCAACTGAACTGCAGCATTGGCCATACTGTCAGCTGTCAGTAGCTCTGGTGGCAGATTTGCAATGCAACTCTAATATTAGTTTTCTACATAGATACTTGCATCAGGAGTATTCTTGGAATTACAGTTTACTTTCAGAAACTGGGGACTCTGAAATCATGCTGAGGTCACTGATAGCTCATATGTGCTCAGTTTCTTCCTCTTGAATACAACAAGAATGTCTGCCAAGTATTAGGGATAGCTCTCACTGCTACTGCAAGCATTGGCAGATGGAAAGGTCTTACAGAGCTATTTGAATACAAATTCAGTAAATAGCATATGAATAATTTTGGCCTGCAGCACCCACTGGAAGAATAAAGAAAAATGAATTTAGAAGGACAGGCCCAGGGCAGTCATTGCTAAGATTCAAAGCCCCTGTCAGTGATGGCTGTAAGCATACAAGGAACACGAGGGACCCTGTACATGCTTATATCTTGGTAACATATACACTGTTCCCACAAGATCCACTGAAAAAAAATTAAGGTAACAGAACTCAAGGCAGAGCTTAATTGGGAAAGCAATACACTTTTTTTTTTTTTTTTTTAAACAGAGACCAAACCTGAATGCTTATAGAATACCTATGAAGAAGGGACTGCTTTAGTTTCTGAGGAGTGTAATTTTATGGCCTAGACCACTGGTCTTTTTCAATTTCTGGCATCTTTTTACCTACAAACCTGTACCTATCTGTTTTGACTCATAAGGTACCAGATAATTCCTTTTTACTTTTTAATTGGATTGTTTTTATCTGATGCTGCAATAAATTATTTTGGCATAAATACAGTTATTGAATTCCTTTTTAGTTGGGCATTGACTGCACATAGTATTTCACTAAGCTAATAGTATTTGAGGAAGTAAAAAGAATAGCATAGTCAGACTAGCTGCTTCTTAAATTAAAACAATTTCTTCTTAAGCCTAAAGCAAACCACAGACTATAAGGAAAAACTGTGAAGCAGTCAAAGGAGAGCCACAAAACAAGAAGATACTTATTGTTTTCTGGGCCATTACTTATTTTCCCTTTTCCCAATATGTATACAGAAATTTTGAGTAAAGTCTATTTTCTACTCCTCCCACCCTCGAATTATTAATTCCTTCTATCAAAGATGAATTTCTAGTCCCTTAGCAGCCTTTAGCAGGTAAAAGCACACAGTAGAACACTGGTACTGATGAAGAATTCATATGGAGCCACAGTGAACAACTCAGAGGACTTCCAGCTCTTTTCCTCTCACCCAGTCTGAAGCCCTCTTCCTTCATTTTTACAGAGGCTTTTTTAAAACAAACTGGATAACAGCACATGTCAAATCTATCATCTACCAAGTTACTGATGTAAAAAATAAGACTTTGCCCACCATCAAATGATCAAACTGAATTCCTGCAAATGCTGAAAAGATCCCACAGGAGTGCTGAAAAATTGCAAAGAACTTTGGTGAATAGATGAAGTCAGTGTTGGGTAATTGATAGTTCCAATTGCTACTTATCCTTCCCCTTCGTGTCAAACCAGAATAAATTCCTTGTAAAAGGTCAGAAGGCAACCAGATAAAATCAATTCAAAAGAACAAGGAACCTGATGAGGTTAAGAGGACTTGAAAAAAGTCCACTATTTCCAAGTGAGAAATTTCTTCTAAGGTGCCTAAGAAAGTTACAACAATTTGATGATTGCAACACAGTCACTTGGGTAGGGAGGAAGTGGTGTTGGGGGAAGTTGGGGGAAAAATCCCCAACATATAAACGATTGGAAACTTCTTCCTTAAGTAATAAAATCTGATTTATGAAATTATAATGTAGCTTTTAATCAGAACATAGCCTACAGTCCTAAATAAGAAATGCAGATCTCTTTTCCTGTTTCTTTCAAAGGATTTTATCTCTATCTCATCAGATGCAGCCATCACATTCATATGTCCAAAGCCATATGCTTTGGGAAAATGAAAGGTAAGTGAGTCAAAGCAGAAATTCTGTAGTTGGTATCTGCTCCTCCTTGAAGTTGTCTACTTCCAACCCTCAAACCAGGACAACCTCCCTGCTTAAACCAGAAACCTGTAAGCCAGAACAAGGGCAGCTGGCAAAATGTACAGACTTTTTTTCCAATGCCCTATTTTATGGGAATATATGCAGTTCTCCTGCTAAATTAGGTGGTTGCTTTCAGCCATCAGAAGAATAGGTTTCTTATGGTAACATATCCAAATCTGTGTTCAGCAGAAATGCAGAACCTCAGTATAGAAGAATATGGATTGATTATTTTTTCCATCCAATGCTTCAGTGACTTGAGAAAATCATATTACCAACTAAGAGAGATTAAGTTCTCTGTGTCTTACAGAGAACAATTGACTAGTTTGGTAAGACATCTGCCCTCTCTTGAAGAGAAAGAGCAAGTACATTATTTACCACAGCTTTAAGCTTACTCTTATGTACCTACCTAAGCTCCTAGTTTGTTAAGAAACCTCATTTTGTCCCTTTCTTGCACCTGTCTTCCAATATTTTACTCGCATTTAAATATAAAAATTGCTCTTTATGGTAGAAAAAAAGGTATAAGCAGAAATGAGATTCAAAGAAGATGTGAAGTTATTTTGCTATTATGCATTTAACATTCAGCAGTTTCTCTCAGCTACACACGTGATTCTTATAGGTTTCTCAGGATATAGATTAATATAAGAGGACAAAAAAGAAATTTGGTTAGCAGAAGACAGGCAGCACAGGTAGACACTAAACATAAGAAATCCAGTTATTGTATATATATAAAGAAAAAAACCACAAACAAGCAAAGTGGGACTTTTTAACTCTGCAAAGAGTTAGTAGACTGTTGATTCTAGCTGAATGCCAACTGCCCACCAAATCCACTCTATCACTCCTCTCGTCAGCTGGGCAGGGGAGAGAAAATATAACAAAATGTTCATGAGTTCAGATAATGGCAGGGAGAGATCACTCACCAGTTATATAACAGCCAAACCAGAGCTGGTTTATGGAAGTTAGTTAAATTTGTTACCAACTGAAATCAGAACAGGATAATTGAGAAATAAAACAAATCTTAAAAACACCTTCCCCCCACCTCTCCCTCCTTCCTGGACTTAACTTTATTCCTCATTCTCTATTTCCTGCCCTTGAGCAGTGCAAGGAGACAGGGAATGGGAGATCATGGTTCATCATATTATTCCTGCCACTACTTCTTTTTTAGAGAGAGGAGTTCTTCCCCTGCTCCATTGTGATGCCCTTTCCACAGGAGAGAGTCCTCCATGTGAGGACATGAGTCCATCCCATGAGCTACACTTTGTCACAAGCTGCTGCACTGCAGGTCCCCCTGAAGTCACAAATCCTGCCAGCAAACCTGCTCCAGTGTGGGCTCCTCTCTCCACAGGGCCAGGAGTCCCACCAGGAGCTTGTTCCAGAGTGGCTTCCCACAAGGTCACAGCCTTCTTTCAGGCATTCACCTGCTCCAGTGGGAGTTCCTCCAAGGCTGCAGGTGGATCTGTGCACCCCCATGTCCCTCCCTGGGCTGCAGGTGGATCTCTGCACCCCCATGTCCCTCCCTGGGCTGCAGGTGGATCTCTGCACCCCCATGTCCCTCCCTGGGCTGCAGGTGGATCTCTGCACCCCCATGTCCCTCCCTGGGCTGCAGGTGGATCTCTGCACCCCCATGTCCCTCCCTGGGCTGCAGGTGGATCTCTGCACCCCCATGTCCCTCCCTGGGCTGCAGGTGGATCTCTGCACCCCCATGTCCCTCCCTGGGCTGCAGGTGGATCTCTGCACCCCCATGTCCCTCCCTGGGCTGCAGGTGGATCTCTGCACCCCCATGTCCCTCCCTGGGCTGCAGGTGGATCTCTGCACCCCCATGTCCCTCCCTGGGCTGCAGGTGGATCTCTGCACCCCCATGTCCCTCCCTGGGCTGCAGGTGGATCTCTGCACCCCCATGTCCCTCCCTGGGCTGCAGGTGGATCTCTGCACCCCCATGTCCCTCCCTGGGCTGCAGGTGGATCTCTGCACCCCCATGTCCCTCCCTGGGCTGCAGGTGGATCTCTGCACCCCCATGTCCCTCCCTGGGCTGCAGGTGGATCTCTGCACCCCCATGTCCCTCCCTGGGCTGCAGGTGGATCTCTGCACCCCCATGTCCCTCCCTGGGCTGCAGGTGGATCTCTGCACCCCCATGTCCCTCCCTGGGCTGCAGGTGGATCTCTGCACCCCCATGTCCCTCCCTGGGCTGCAGGGGCACAGCTGCCTCTCCATGGGCTGCACCCCGGGCTGCAGGGGAATCTCAGCTCTGGCACCTGGAGCATCTCCTGCCCCTCCCTCTGCACTCACCTTGGTGTCTGCAGAGCTGCTCCTCTCACATGTTCGCACTCTGCTCTTCTCTGACCACAATTACATCTGCACAAATAATGTGGGGTTTTTTCCCCTTCTTTGGGAACATAGTGTTGCATAATTCATTTAAAAATTTTTTTAATAAAACTCTTCAAACTCATCAGGCTATGTATTTTAAAAATAAAAAAAAATAATGTAAGAATATTTGAGGAACTCTTAGGTAGCTGACATTTACATAGTTTGGGAAGTATTATTGTGTGAAGTTTCTCACAAGTTTTTATTTTAACAGCTTCTGATTTCCCATCTGTGTATGTTGCACTAGATTTATAGAAACACATAGTAATTATGTAGCAGTAGTAGTAATATAGTAATTATGTAGTAGATTTATAGAAACACATAGTAATTATTACTTTTTGGTTTTTTTGGTAAATCTGTAAGTTTGACTCATCCTTGAGATGTCAAGGCTTAAAATAATAGAACAAAATCCTATAAAATGAAGATCAGAAGGCTATATTGTTGTTCAGTCATTAAATAAAATTAGTACGATACTGACCGAACTGGGACAGTGCTTAAACATAGGTAACCGTGGTATAATCTATCCTTAAATTTCATCTTCTCTGAAAGAAATTATATAATCATGGAGTTAGATCCTAGAGCTTTGGAATGACTTATTTGGAAAATTAAATAATTGCAAGATGAGACTGAACTTAATACTCTATTTAGGAAAAGAATGAATCATCATCCATTTGCTCCATGGGTGAACTGAGCTTTGCAATAGTTGAGATTAATACAGCCTGGTTCCTGAAATAAAGCAAATCCATTTGCTCTTGGAAAACAGCAAATGAACTCCATCACTAGGAGCAGATTTGACAACATTTGCTGAGCTTCTAACATATTTATTCTGATTACTTTATTTACTCTTACTGGAGCTGGTCAGGTACTGGAAACATTTTTTCTGCCACAGAGTTGTTAAGTGTTTGTCTGCTTTTTAAATTTTTTATCTTTTGATTTTCCTTACCTTCTGCATTTATTATGCACATCTCTAAGAGACCTATGAGGAGAACAACCGAATTCTGGCAAATTCTCCAAAAAAAGAAACTGCTGGGAGCATTAAATGCCTTTGCTAACATTAAGAAGCAAGGAGAAAGGGTAAGTTTTGAAAGTTTTGAAACTTCTCATGATCTGAAGGTTTTACAATTTGGGATCACATTGGTTTTTCTAAATCTTATGGATGTGAATGCTCATTGTGGACTACGGATATTTTAGGAGACAAAGCACTCTTATCTAAATGAAAAACTGTTAATTTGAAAGCCTTTTCATGGAGAACTTTGAGAAAAAATGACTAAAAAAGCTGTTACTGTGCTTTATTCTTCTGAACTTTAAATCTCTCTCCTATTATGCATTAAAATATTACATTCAGATATGCTCAGTTTTGATCAAATAAATTGTGAAATAATTTAAAACATTGTGTCATGATTTACAGATAATAAAATTCTGATGTGATTTTCAAATTATTTTTTGTCTTATAAACATCTTCTTTTTTTATCATTCAGCGATTTTTCGAGAAAATGTTTGTGCTATGATCCAGTAAGACTGAAATGTATGTGAAGTATTGATTCTAGGACTTCTTTAAAAACAGACAAATCTTTATGAGTAGGATGAATATTACTTCACTTCATCTGCTGAACTAGAATACACGTTGTTGAAAGAAAATATTTTTCCTGGTTTTTTCTTTTTGTTTTGATCCATACTGGTGATAACACCTGCATTTAATCCCAGATTTCATATATAGGTATCTATTCCAAAGGTTCCTACGAAATGTTCTGCCTAAAATAGTTTTGTATAAAGAAAGTGGAGATATTTAGTTTCTTTTAATATTCCAAAGTTTCTCTCTTCAAAGGTCCTGGAGGGTAATAACTTCTAATCCTATATTTAGCATGTAGCATTTTTCTTAAACTGTAAGGTTGCTGGTATTATACACTTACATAATATACAATTATACAACTTTATGCTTAAAAGTATATTAAATTATAAAGATGCTGTATGGTGTCATACCTTTCCCCATGTCACATTTCATTTTGAACAAAATTGCTATAATGCTTGACAAAGGTTTGGAGAGTTAGTTGAACTCTTTTTGACCTTTTAATATGGTCAAGTATCTTGAAACTTGTTTAGTGGAAAATTTTCTTCTTTGTTGAGTTTGTTGACGTTTTGGATGTCCTCTAGTTTTATATATTGCATTTTAAGATTGCCAGATGGTATTCATCTGTGAGTGATTAATCTGGAATTTTCCATTTATACTTTTACACTTCTGATGAGTAAGTGGGAACAGGCTAAACTCTCTAGAGTTATACATTGTAAATGTATAAATAGGCTTATATTAAATCATTTGCTGAATTTGCCTCATTTCAGGTTTTGCAAAATTGCCACAGACCAATGGATTAATAACACATAATTTTATCTAATTGTCTGGATTTGGGCTTTTTGTACCTGATCAATAATATAATTGAAATCAGAGAGTTGTCTCCATTGTATCCTTCTTAAGGAAGCTAAGTTAACTAAATCCAACTGCTAATTAATCAATTACAGATAAATATTCTCTGAACAGAATTTAAACCAAAACTGGATAAAAATCTATGAGTGCACTGAAGAAAAAAAACCAACAAATCCTGCAAAAAAACCCACCAACCCCAAAACAAACCAACAAACTACCAAAGAAACCCCACCAAATCCCCAAAACAAAGCAAAACAAATCCACAGAAAAGCAGAACTAATTGTAATACCAACAATTCTTGTATCCATACCTACAAGCTTTCCTTTCTTTGCTTTCTAATTCTCATGAAAGTTCACTTGCTAATGAAATGGTAAAAGTAGCTTGTTATATTTAATATGCATTTTCATATATATAATAGAATCTCCTTATTTCTAGCTTATATACATTGCATTCTCTAAACAATTTTATTCTCATTTGGATATAGTATTTTCTTTGTGCATCTGTACATCTACTTACATCTTAGATAAACTATATGTATGAATCTCTCATATTTTTTTCTCACATAAATTCTGTCATTTTATGTTTGAGCATATTCTTTCTTTCTGCCTCTATATGCCTGAAGTAGAATACATTTTGTCATGCAAATCACGTGCGCTGTTTGGAAGACTTATTTTTCTGTTCCTTCATCTGTTATATAATGAGAAACTCCTCAGGACTCTGTTGTCATACACTACTGAAATCTGCTGGAATTCATTTGTATGAATGTTGTTATGTACAAGATAGATGCTTAAGTTTAATCTAGTTACTGACTTTATTTCCAGTGGAGAGAAATCAGATTTTGCATAGGATGACTCATCTCAACCAAAGATAGGTACTTGCAGGTCAGATGAATAAACAGCTGCAAGAGCCTGTTTCAACCTCCTGACTGTAAAAGGTGTCTGTGGTGACTCTCCTAGGAGTCTGGAAACTGTAATTCTATTATTCTAAACCACATATCACCTTCTTTGTACTGCAGTTTGTCCATTAGTTCTTCTTCTTGTTATCCTTCAAGGGAGAAATTTGTATTAAAGGGAGACTTGCATACTGGGAAAGGACAGTGGAAACAATAAGAAGAAAGGGAAAAAGTAAAAGAAAGGTACAAAAGAAATTATTTTGTATCAAGTGAAAAGAAAATAAGAAAGCCATGTAAACAAAGGTTTTATATAAAAAGGAACAGCTCTAAATCTTGGAGATGATGTTGAAAGATAAATTCAGGCTTACTGATAACAGTAAGGTTAGAGAGAATAGGTGAATGGAGGCTGTGCTATGATCACGGAGAAGATTTTTGTGGAAGTGTTTGAGCCACCCTCAATATATAAGCTGTAATATAAAGGTCAGAATGAACAGAAGAGGTAGAACTTCAAACATAAGCAAGCAAAATAGATATGAAAATATAATATCATTCTTCTCCATGTGGAGAGGAGAAATTTATAGTTACGTTATAGAGTCACAATTTCTCTATTAGTTTTGTTAGCATCACAAAGAAGAAAGAAGACAACAGACATTTTAGACTGTATTTTATTCTTTGCTGTTTGTTTCTATTTAAGCATTTTTTTTGTGTTCAGCTGCTATTTTATACTTTATTATATTGCTTTAAATTATACTAGATTAATGATGAAGGAGACCTCTCAGTGAAGTTATGCTACCTTCCATGACATTTCCCATGAGTTATATTTTCTGTTACTTCTTCTTTATAGCATTACAAGAATGCTAATATGAACTGGAGCTGTAATGTATATAATTTTATTTGATATGTTTTGATGAACTAAGAACTTGTAATGTGGGTGTCATGAACCCAGTTATAGCATAAAGCAGAATTTGTTTTACACCTGGAACTCACACTGAACTCTCCTAGGGTCGTAGGCTCACCAAGTTTATGAAACTATTTAATGTCTTGAAAGAAAATAAGTAAGTGCTGATATATTTTTTTAAACTGAAGCTGGTTTATTTGATTTGTATAGATTAGTAACTAATCTGTAAGAATTGTCTCCATTTAAGAAAATCAGTGTTTATTCAGTTGTATGAGTGGAGAGACCAAAAGCCTGTTGAAATCAGGGACTTACCACAGAGATCCATCATCTGTGTGTTGGACCATATACGGCTGAGTTGTTTGCTGTGCCTGGGGTAGTCTGAAGGTGATCTATGGAGTCTTGTGCACTTGCTGATGCACATTTCCCTTCTGGATTGTATGGCAAACTGTTGGCAGGGCAGGAGTCTTCAGGGCTGGCCTCGACAAGGACAGGGTGTAGCCACTTCCATCTGGACCCACCACTGGCCAAAGCCCAGTACATTATCTGAGTGTTACATGGAAATAAGCTGCATGCGTGTTCAGCTGGCCCATAATCAAACCATGAAACCACAAGGTACAAGAACTGGTATCCACAGGACAGCATGCAGAGATCAGATGGAGCCTAGGTACAAATGGTATTCAAAGAAGGAATTAAATATACTACAGTAAAGGAGGTGGGGCCATTCCCTCTTTTTTTCATATGTACTGCTGCTTCTTTATTACTTATATTGTCAATTATAATTCCACTTTCAGAAAAGGAGATGGTTACTTAGATTATAGAAGAAAGTATTTTTTTTTTCTTTCTTTTTTTTTTTTTTTTAATGCTCACCTGCAGTTAGTTCAGGAACCAGATAACCCTTACCTATACCTAAAGCAAATGAACCAGTAAAGAAATTTGAAAGCAAATTGAATTTCTGAAATAGAAAACTCTTGACTATTCCAATTTTTTGATGTATGAGGTCCTACGTATACTCACACACGCATAGTTAACTGTTCATTTAAATTATTGAACCAACTTTATTGTGAGGTGTCAGAAGGCTAATTCATTGTAATTGTGCTCAAACTGACCATTCATTCTACTGCATATTCTTAAAAGATTTAATAATTTTTCAGTAAGCATATGCAAAGTTTGGAGTTTTTCCTTCGATTGCTTGCATCCACCACCTTTTGACTTCAGTTCTACATGATAATACAATGTATTTGGATGGCACTTGCAAAAATACAGAATGCTTGTTACCTGATTTGACTTTGAACAAATTATAATCTGGTATACTGCGATCCACTTCATTATCAGACTTAGCAATAAAATATAGTACAGATAAACTTTAATTTGGCTTGACAATTCAAACTAAAGAGTTGTAAAATGTGTCTTTGAATGAAGCAATGAAGTAATGTTTGATGTCATTAGAAGTCTATATTTCCTGTCTGACAGATTTTAATGCCTTTTTTTTATTAATGAGATATAAGGTAAAATTCAGAAAGGTATCTCAATGGCTTTGCAACCTAAGTATCACTGAAAGTCAATTTAATTTTATAAGTTTTCAAAAATGAACTTACAGGGAACTTGTTTCTGTCTAGTTTGGAAGATGTGCAGTGAAACCTGCTGTCTAGTACTTTGAGGAAAAATAAGAGAGAGTTTAATGACTTTAGCACTTCCCGCTTTTTAATAAACTCAAAGGTGTTTAAGATCAAAACTTCCTGTGATCTAAGTACGTTAAGTACAATTAAACAGACAGTAGTTAAAAGTAATATTATTCTTATAACACCCCAGATGGAAAACCCCCAAAATTCATTTTCCACATACATGACCATATGGTATGTTTTGAAAGCTATCAGACCAGGATTAATTTTGAGGGGATGGCTTACGTTCATCTTGAAGCTGCTTTAAGAGAAAACAACTATCATTGGTCTTCTCTCTTTCTGAACTGAGGGGCACCAGCCTGAATTATTCTGAAAAACAGAGGTGCAGAAATACAATCTGATGACCTATGTGATCTCTCGAGCAAGACAGACCTGAGCTGTGTTGCAAACACCGCCATTTCTTCCTACGCTGTTAAACAGGAAAGCAGAACTATTCATGCGGTAAATTGAATCAGGGTAAATTATTAATAAACTATCTTAGTTCTGTGCTTTTCTTTGTTTTATTTGTTTGTTTTTTTAAAGAAGGACTTATGTCTTCCCTTAATCTCCACACACAATTTGTAGTAAGAGCTGATTGACTATTAAACCTTTAAATTCTGCTATCAGTCTTCTCTGCTTCTTCAGTATTTTGTAAGTTTGCTGAAATAAACTATTTTCCTGCTCCTATTCTTTCTCAGCAGGGAGATTGGTTCTCAGGTATTTTATCCTTCACTTCTGGAAATATTACAGAATAATAAGGCATCGGTTACTGACATTCTGTACATATTTTTGTGAACACATGCAGTCCCTCAATTATCTGCATGCTGAGTGGAAATTGTGTAAATGGTGCCTGTATATATCTTAGGATTTTGAAAACATCGCAGACCAAATTTTTATGCAATTCTGTACACACGTTCAAAACCTTGTGGATGCTATTACAAGATTTTGCTTTTATTTTTATCTGTCTTTATTCCTTTTTCCTCTGCCAACTCCCCCCAACCAAAACAAACCACAAACAAACAAACAAAATCTAAACACTGCAAAAATAACAAAAAAAACCTTGAAATGAACAGTACTAGGCCATTCACAAATATATTATTGCAACAACTGTCTATTTGATTAGAATAAATACTAAGTTAGAAGTATTAGTGGTACATACTAAGAAAGAATGTGACATAGGGGTTGAGCACAAAATGCTGCATGGTACCATAGACTTGTTTTTCTTGAGGTCCTATAAATGGAGTTTTAATGAGTTGAGATGAGTTAGGCATCTTTTGCTTCAAAATCAAAACAACATTACTGTATGGTCAGTTGGGGGAAAATCCTAAATAAATATAACCTCAAGTAAATGTATACTCAAAGCTAAACTCCAATTAAAATCAATTATATTTACCCCAGCTGTAGACACTTTAATTGCATAATAGCTCTAATTCTGTCGGGCGGGGCCGTGGGAGCTGTAGCACAGCATTCCTCGACAGAGATCGCCCTTTTCCCACGGGACCTCCAGGTCCTCTCCAGCTGCGCGCAGCAGGCACGGGCAGACATTTTCGGCGCGCTCTGCGAGCAGCGGTGCCCGGTCGCGGATGCTCTGATCGCATCCTCAGGGGAGAAGCTGTCTGGCAGCTCCAGCACGGGCACGCCGCCGATGCGGCGCTGCTTCAGCGAGGAGCCCCCCGGAGGGCCGAGGAGCCCGGGGAAGGCACCGCGGGCTGGGAAGGGAAGGGAAAGGAAGGGAAAGGAAGGGAAGGGAAAGGAAGGGAAGGGAAAGGAAGGGAAGGGAAAGGAAGGGAAGGGAGCAGCGCTGGGAGAGCCGGGCAGTGCCGCCGCCTCCCGGCTTCAGAACCGCGGACAGCGCCCGGCCGGTGGCGCGGGCGAGCGGGGCGGGGCGGAGCACCGCACAGGCGGCTCGGAGACACGGCGGGCACTGAGCCGCGGCCACACGCAGGGACACGGCCACGACACGGCGGCTGCCGGGAGGGTACCGGCGTGCACGGACAGGGCGGCCCACGCAGCGACACCGGCGGCACAGGAACGCTGAGACACGCGCAGACAGACGGGCTCAGGGGCACAGGGCCAGTGCGCGCTCTGGGGCACAGACACAGCCCCCAGGCTCACAGAAAGCAGCGCAGCACAGCCTCTCCCGCGCAGCCCGCTCTCCCACTCACTCACACTCACAGTTTCACGCACACACGGACAGCGCCCGCGCTCCCACAGGCACAGCACAGGCACGGCCGCACACGGTCACGCGTACGCGCACCGGCAGCGCGGACGCCACGCTCACAGACAGCGCACCCGCTCGCGCTGCCGCCGACACACGGAAAGCGGCACACACAGCTGCACGCAGACAGACACAGACGGACACAGGCACACACACAGCGACAGACACACACACTGTCCTAGTTCCTGCCTGGACAGAGCTAATTTTTGCCGTAGCCAGGAGGGGGCATGGCCAGGAGCCAGGGGCTCTTCTGCTATCACCTCAGGTCATTGCTGGCGCTGGGGCTATAGGGGAGTCTCTTCCTTAGAGAAGGGATTCCTTCTGGTCCACTAACCATTTTGCATGAGAATCACTTGTCTCTCTCGAGCACTTTTGTTATTAATATCATTGCTGTTACTGTTCATTTTCTTATCTCATTGCCGTTTCCAGTAAATCGTTCTTATCCCAACCTGCGATCTTTACCTTCGATTCCTCCAATTCTCCTCTTTACTCTGCCACGGGGAAAGGAAAAAAGGATGGGGGGAGCGAGTGGGAGCAATGAATTAGGGAATACGAGCCCTAAACCACTATACAGACAGGCAGGGAGGGAGGGACAGACAGACAGACAGACAGACAGACAGACAGACACACACCTTCACGCAGAGCCCGCGGGCCCCCGCCTGGTGACAGCCAATGGCGCGGCGAGTCTCGCCCCGGCGGTGCGTAGCCACCAATGGGAGCGGGGGGCGGAGCACGACTGGCTCCGCCTCCCTACTTAAGGCCGCGGGTGGCCGCGGGTCGCTCAGTGGCGGGAGGAGGAGGCGCGGGGGCCGAGGCGCGGGAGCAGCGGCGCGCGGCGATCCGCGCACGTGCCCGCCCCCGCGCGGCGCCAGG
>VZTT01003503.1:32652-53506 GCA_013400855.1 Buphagus erythrorhynchus
CGGGGGCTCGGAGGCTCGGGGGACCCGTCCGGCGGCAGCAGCAGCAGCAGCAGCACCCCCGGCGGCAGCAGCCGTGCCCCGCTCCCCGCCGCCCGCCGTGCGCCGGCTCTGCCGCGGCTGGCTCGCCTCTGCTGCGGGAAGCGCTCCCCTGCTTCCCGGGCTCACTTACACAAAGACAGATGCTGGCGTCTCATTACACTCGTTATATCCTGTTTTCCACGCTGAAGTAATAAGGTTTATATGGTAATACTATTATGCCGTTAATGCGGCGCTGTTTTAGTCGACTGAGCGATGTCAGACTTTGATTGGATATGGCTTATCAATTTCATGACAGTTTCATCCAGGACATGATGATTTCCTCTTGGTTTTGTGCGGGGATCAGAATACACTGGTTATATCATTTTGTTACTCACTGTAATTCGCCCTGTTTTCCTTGCTTTAGCTGGAGTAGAGGTTTAGTTGGAGGTGAAGCTTCTTTAGAAAGTTTATTATTTAGTCTCTCTTCTAATAACTGCTCAATATAGTGGCTGAGTGAAGACCTCGTGGTACGCAGTTTCAACTTTTGCCGAAGTGTAATCCTTTACGTTCCTCTTATACATATTTTTCTTCTTAGATTTTTAATAGTCTTTTTAAAAAACTCTGTTAAATTTGGATCCTATGTTAAAAAGAAGTAGTAAAAAATGATGCATAAATCAAGACAACCTATCAAGCTCTTAACTGAGACTAAAGCAAAGAAATGTATGGTCAGGCCCTTGAGAGTCACACATTCAAATAAACTCACATTCAGAGGTTGCAAAAAATTTCCCAAGTTCTGTTCATGACTTAAAAAAACCCCATAACTAATTCAGATTACCATGCTAAGCAGTAAGAGTTTTTCTTCTGTCAGCAGTTTTTATATTGTCTTTCCTTAATGTACGTTCTATTGATTGTAAATGAAAATATCGAGTCCAGGTTTTGTTGGAGTGCTTCTGTTTGATAGTTTTGAAATTCATACTGAATTTCAGTATGAATACAGACCCATTTAGTACTCTTTTGTCATAGCTGCCTTGGTGCTAAAGAGGCAGCCATACTGCTTTTTACAGTTGTTTTTCTAATAATCATACCATAAACAAAGTCCTTATTTCTTAGAGGAATATATTTTTTGAACCTTGCAATTCGATCTTTTCCCAGAGGGGGGAAGTATCCACTGAGAGAGTGTATGCGTCTGGGAAAGGAGCAAAATGCAGGAAGAACAAAACCGAAAGTAGGCAAAGAAAAGTAAAAAAAAAAAAAGGAAAATCGGTTTTTCTAGACATCAAGTTCATGCAGAAGTTGCATTTTGAGCAACTGCGAGATTGAATAAAAGAACAGCTTTCTCATTCCTTCTTAGCATAAGTAGGACTATGGATTATTTCACAGGATTTTTTAAAAGATGAAGGTGAGTTGTCTGAGAGAATGCTAATGTCAGTTTCACACCAGGTACCTGGCATTATCCTTCAAAACACCATCTGTCAAGCTTTCTAGAGATTTGTTTTAGAGTCTAACTGTTAAAACACTTAAACAAGGTAAGAATGTTACTACTTAAGAAAATTAAAATTAGTGCACTGGTTGCTGCTGGTTGGAGATAGAAAGGAAATTTATAGAATGGGCAGATTTTTTTTTTTTGTGTGTGCCAGAAGAAAATTGGATCCTGGTGCAAGCATCTCTGTAGTAGTGAATAATTTCCAGGTTATGATTGTGATGAAACATTGTTTCCAGACTGTGGATTTCTGTTCTTTAGACTGTAATGTGCAATCAGCTACATCCATAACAATGCCAGCCAGGTGTTCTTTTTATGGTGTCCTAAGCATTTTTGATTGCCAGTACATTCTGTATAAAATGCATAAGTGTAGATTTGCTTTGGAGCTCAGAGCCTCAAGCATTTCTGACTTGAAAGTGCTGTGTTGTTTCATGTTGGCTGATAAAACCTGAGATTGAGAACAGTTGTGTTGCTGTGAGAAACTGCAGAAGGGCACACAAGCGATAAGTATTCCAGAAAAATGCTTCTGATTTGCGACAGTGGATTTACTTGTAAAAATAAGACTGCCCATTTTTCCCCAATAATTTTTTTTTGTTTGTTTGATTCTGTTGCATGTTTTTTTTTGTTTGTGTGTTGTGGTGTACTTAACTAATATTAAAACTAACAAATTACCTTTGTTTTAAATATGTAGGTGTGTGTCCTTCAGGTTGACCTGTGTCAGATGCATACTTGAATTAGTAACTATTTATCCATCACCATTAAGGGATGGCTAGAAATCAGTTACTCTAGTCGTTACCTGGGTCTGGTGAAATCCCCTGAAAAGGGACATTTCCTTTGGCAGAGTATTTGCATACTTACCAAGCAACATAAAGAAAGGTGAGGGAAAAGGTACTGATGCTGTTTAAATTCAAGGTGTGGAGACAAAACCCAATTTCTTTAAAAGTCACTGAGGGAATCTGTTGCAGATTCTGACAATGAACCTAGTCTCTAAATGGCTAATTGAGTGCCTTAATGAGAAAATGCTTGATTTCCCCATGGGTCATAACCTGTTTCATGTAGAAGTAGATCCTACATGACTGTTGCACTACTAGAAATGAAAAAGTCATTGATAAGTCATCTACCAGAAGAACTTGTGACTGGCTGGTGATATTTGCCTCAGCCTAAGTTTTTTCAAACTTTTGCAAAATGCATTGAACATTCTTATTCTGAGAATGTAATCCATTTAGTAATGAAAATTAAATACCTTTTAAGTGTAATAGGTAGTTGAACTCTAAAGAACAGGCTAATCTCCATCTATTGGAAACGAGTTTTTGTATGAAGTGAACTATTTTGTGTACTAGGCTGTTATAAGAGCTGGAAGAGTTTCGTATATAGTTTTAAATATTTTATTGTATACTGGTTACCAGTAGTTATTTTCTCAGGCAAGATTGTTTTGCTTTTAGTCAGTAGATGTCCTGATAAATGTATGAGGGCAGGTAATGCTTGGTTAGATAAAAAATGTCAGAAGTGAAGAGCATGTTCTTGAGCAGTACCCAGCTTGTGCTTATACTGCAGCACACTCTAGAATTCCAGGGAGAACTGAGAACCTCTCTGTTCTAGTGCTGCTCCCTAACATGGAAGCTACCAGCCTCTTATAAGTGTTGCTTTTTCATGTTTGTAAATATTTATTGCCTTGTGTAAGATGTCTGTGATTATGAATATAAAAATGAGTGTGTCACTTAAGCTGTGAAGGTGTGGATGACATAGAAGGATACAACCAGCTGGAATTGTTTGGTAGGTCAAAACTAGTTTTAACTCAGCATTCCATTTAATAGAGTGAAGTGTCAGGTAACTGTCCATGTACTATGTCAAGCAAATGTGTGTGTGTGTATATATGTGTATATATATATATGTATGTGTGTGTTTATTTGTATGTGTGCAGCTTTGGAACATCTTGGGTAGTGTACTCTTAAAGCCAGCTCTTTGTTTTGTAACATAGACATAAGGGAAAAAGACCTATTGGAAAGATGTGGCCAAAGTAAGAGCACCTTTCCCCATGGAAATATCAGCATTACTAGGGTAATGAGGTAGCTAATTTCTCTCTCTATAATGACAGTGCAATTGACCTCAGAATTTCAGCTGGCATTGTGAAGGCAATGAGAATCAGGCCTTTAACTTTAATCTTGAGTTAAGTCCCTAAATCATTCCATGTGGCATAGCAGAGTTCGTTAAACCTCGCAAGTTGCATAAATTAGATTCATATAGCTCAGCTATCATCCCCATACAGGCTTCTTGTAGGACAGGACATGATCATTCAAAAGATTAGCCTTTGCACTGAGTGAGAATTACTAGGGTCTTTCATACAAGCCTGCAGTAGTAGTTCTAGCTGGTAGAAAACTGTTGACATGATGCGAGTTTATTCTGTCTTATATTCAGGATGTCAACTAATACCCTGTCATATGTGGACTTGGGGTTTCTTTGGACTATTGGAGATTGATTTTCTTTTCATGTAGGAATGAAACTTTAGTTCATGAATGTGTGTTTCTGTTAAAAACCTGGCATAATAATAAGGTTGTTACGTGAAAATTATTTTTCTTGGAAATACAGAATATGACAATCATATCCTAAGCCCTAGATGTGAAAGGCTGTTGATCAAGCCTATGACCTGCTAAAACCAGACCTCTGATACTTTTAAATTTTTATAAATTTTTTCATTGAAAACTACTTGTAAAAATACGCTTGTAAATTTATGATTTCAATTGTCTCAACAAACCTGTGGACTAAAATAAGTTTAATGTAAAATGTTAATGTAAGTTCATGCATTAATATTAATCTGTGAGTAGTCACTATTCTGCTTATTGTTTCTTTTATTACTGATGTTTACATCAAGTGAGAAGAAATCTGTATTCACAAAAGAGTTGGTATTAATCATTGTTTGCTTTGCTGTCTCAAGAAATGCACTGTAAATTCCCAGTAGATTGACTCAGGAAACATACTAATACTCAGAGCGTGTATTTTAGGTACCTTGGTTTCATTAGAAACTGGATTTGTATTGATCATTTGGAGCCTTTTCAATAAAAAGTGCAAACTCTAGATGAATACAACAAGATACTTAGGATTTCTATAAAGTAGTGATGTGCTAGGCATTACAGACTTGGTTCAAAGCTGACTAAAACTAATGGGAATTTTTCTGTTGTCATTAGTGGCTATCAGGCAGTCCTTGTAATACAAATATGATCTATCAACTGGTATAGCCAACAGGACATGCTTTTGCCTTGCAGAATGCAATGCAGATGAATCCCAAGTGATAATCAGATTTATGAAAACAAAATATTATAAAATGTTAGAATGAGTGTAACAAAGCAAATGTTATGTTTATATTGACCCTCGCTTTTTAGTTATAAAAGGCAGGCTTGCTTCAGAGGAGAGAAAAAAGAAATGATAGATGTAATTTAAAAAAATTAAAATAATAACATTCTTTCAGACATCTGAAGCAGCTTAGGAGCATTTGATCTGTGATCTTAGAAAATATGTGCTTTGAAACACAGTAAATTGTTTTGCAAAGAAGCAACAATACGAGTGCAGTAATTGAAGGTTAGATTCTGATACCCTGGTTTAAAATGAAAGGTGCTTTGCTCTTTAAATAGTGCTGTTTGAATTGGTGGAGCTGCTAAAGGTGCAATTTAGTGCAAATAGCAGAATTTAGTACCAGCTGTATAAGGGAAGGTCAAAGGCATTTGCTGAGGTTTATCTGGATGCCCAGAGCCTCATCAACAAAGTGCTGTCTTTTTGGCAAAGTGAATGTTTCCCTTGAAAGAGAAGAATATTTTTTACTTGTCCTGGGAATTCTTTTAGTAAATTTATGTCATATTTAGTCTCCTTGGTGTATACATTCAGGGTGCAACTGCTGTAACTGTCCTTCTCTCTTCCTCTATACCTCTAAGTAAGCATTTTAAAAGATAAGAATTTGGAAAATTGTTAATATTTGTAGTCAGTACAAGAGAAGACAGAATACCTGGACAGCTGAGTAGAAAATTCCAGTCAACTGTTAACTTCTTAAGCACTGAACACCTGTGTAATGTGTAGAATAGAGTGGCCATTCCTAACCAGGAGGTGGCATGATTGGGCTCCACATGCCAAAATAGAGCTTCATATCCTGGCACCTTATGGGAAAGGGCTACTCGGATCCAACAAATACATCAAATTCTTCTTCCTTGGATATATACTTTCCTCATTTAGGCAATATGCAGACAATATATGCTGACAACAAGATTTGCTGGAGCATGCTGGGCTATTTAGTAGTCTATAAAATCTGGTATGATCAGCAGTGACCTGTGCATGAGTCTTCCAGTAAAGGTTAAACATCTGCCTAACCCACCAAAGCAGTGCCGTTAGAGTGAAGCAGTTCCTCATGACACAAGGGCACAGGTTTCAAACTTAAAGTATGAGATGTCTTGGGCCTTACTTTAGAAGGTGTAAATGTAGCTGCTGTTTGGTAGTTGCTCTCCAAGGTTTATTAAAATGTGAATATATTCCACCTTTCTGTGCCTTGTAGCTGTACTGTAGGCTACACATGCTGCTTATATGAAATAGTTGTTTTCTGGATCAGCAACGTGACTGCAGTTCAGGGCTAGAGTGCCTTTTCAAAAATAAGCTGTTTTTAACTGCTTCAATTAAATCTCTTTTCTCCAACAAACTGCTGAATGTGAAGAAAAATTCAGTGTTGTCACAGGTGATCTTAGAATATACAATTTTCTTTAAAATATTTTGAGAATAAATAATAGGAAGAGTGTTTTCATCAGGGATTTGAGGTGTTAAGAAAGCATACACAATAAAAAAAATCTATTTTGCAGGTGGATCCTGCTAAACATTGTGAAGGTGTGCATTCATCTTTTCTTCACCTTGCATTTTTCAGTCCTTGGATTGGTATCAATGCACTTATCAGAATAAGCAAGGAAGCAGACAGTTTTTAAAACCAAGTGTGTAAAGTATAGGACTTTACTGATGCTGCAGTTTAATATTTGGCTGTATAAACAAATAAGATTGTGCAGTCTGACCAGAAAAATGGGAAACCTTAATACTCATGTAAAGATCTGACATATATAGTATGTGGAATTTTGGCTTGTGCTACATATTTTCAGTGACTAAGTTCTAATACTCCCATCTGTAAGATGTGGGCTGATGCTGAATTTCATTCTAATCTTTGAGATCTCGATGTGAAAAGAGCTTCATAAGAAATGTGTAGTTTTCTTACTACTTTTAGAACAAAATTATTATTTTTAAAATTTGCAGGCAAAAGTAATCCTGGTTATTACAGTCCTCTGTAAATCCTGTCATATTTTAATTAGAATCCTGCTGGAAATGAGTACAGCTATTTCCTTATTCTAAAAAGGGCTGAAACTAATAAAATCTAAAAGAATTATTTAAGACTTTCAGCAGATTAAAAACCTCCAACTCCCTCACACCCCCCAGAAAGAACCCTCGTAGAATAATGTATGCTTGTTCCTGATTTTACAACCTTTTCTGTTGAAAGGGATTTTTGTAGTTTGAATACTAAAAAACTATCAAGTGAAACTTCTAATAATGCTAATATGGCAATATTGAATATCATCCACAATTAAGATGGTACAAAGTTTTGATGGTCATATATGGCTGCATTGATATAACCAAAGACATCTTAAAAGCTTCAAATGCTCTGCTTGCACTGGGCATTCCCATTTATTATTCTTGGGTTAGCATGATGCAAAGGCTGAAAGACACAGGGCAGGTCACTGCTGTTTTAGAATTTCTCTGCACCTGCTGAAGTGCTCATCAGATATTCGAGCATCTGTCTCTTGTTGTAAGGGTTACACTGACTGTAAAATCAAGTCAAAAGCTTTTGATTCACAAAATACTTCGAATTCTGGCAATCAATTTAGCTATTAGAAAAAATAATTCTATGTGCTAGTCTGTAAAAGATTTATCCAAACCTGCATTCCTCCTTTTTGCTTTGCTTTGGATCTGGATAAAAGATACCTATTTGTTTTATAGTAGAAGCGTTTTAGGTCTGCTAACTGGTAAAGGCAGGTGTGTCTTCAGCAAAAGCAAAAGTAGGGATCAAAGCCCCTGGCTCATAATCAGTCATCTTCCAAAGAGCAGCACTGCAAATGAAGGAAAAAACGTTTTCCTAAGAGGTTTGAGCACTGGAGAAAGAAAACAAATCCCCTAGTTTAATGTTCCCTGGGATTTAAGTATATGTTTCAAAGCTCTCTTTCAAATACTTGAAGTTAGAGAACTTGCCATGAAATCAGGAGGGACTGTGTGCGCATGTTTTAAAATGACTTTTCAATATTGAAAAATTGAGTTAACTTACCTCTCACAGTGTCAGTTTTTCTCTTTGTGTTTCTGCTAATGTAGGCTCATATTGCTGATTTTTCTAAATATTTCTAAGTAAACTTGTTTGCTGCATTTTGTCTTTTTTGAGATTGTGGAAAGAGCATTTTGGTGTTGTCGGGGGTTGCTCTGAGGTCAGAGTGTGAGCTGTAGCTGGAGAAAGAATGACATTGTTCTTCCTAAATACTTAGGGCTGCACTGATTTGCTGCAGCTGTGGAGCTGGTTCCCTGACTTCCCCATTTTAAACGTAAACTGATTTTTCTCCAGTTCTCCTGAAAGGAGCAGCGCCAAATTTAGGTGGCTTACTGTCTCCCATTTTGTTGTTTGAAGGGCAAATTAAGGACTGATTAAATAAATTCCAGGAGACCTTTCTCCTTCCTGTCTTCAGATAGCTGTTCAACAAGAAAATGGAGAGTTAGTTTTTGTAAATGATGCTTATTGTCCAGATATCTCCATAGCGCTGTAGAGCTATCCAACAGCTTTAACTTTTGCACAGGTACAGATTTACAATTATTTCATTATATCACTGTTTGCAAAGTAGTAGGATTTGGACCATTGTAAAATTTGAAATAACATTCTCCTCATACTTGTAGATCCTGGTAAATAAATGAATGATATTCATTTATTACTATGCTCAAAAGCCATTGGTGGGTAGTCTGCTACACCCAGTTCTACTGCATGGACTCCTTTTCCTGATCCTACATTCCTGTTTGAAAAGATCATTCTGTCTTTGTGAATACAATATTGCAGAATGCCCTGATTCTGTTTGATGTGTTAGGGGTTGTCCAGATGCTGTTGGTGCTGTTACGGGAGTGGTTGGTTTGTTCTTTACTTGCTGCAAATGGTTCAGTGTAAACACCAACAGGTCAGTTGTGCATAAGTCTGGAAAGAAGGGTTTTACTCATCAGTGTCAAAGGAATCCGAGGTCAGCAGTCAATGTGGGAAAACAGGTGTTCCTGTTTACAGGAACAGGAATTTTGTTACTCTTCTTTTTCTGAAGACTAAACTGTGAGGTAACCTGGATATATGATAGTTTATGTTGAGTTGTGCATGACAAAAAGATGTTCATGCAGTACCAGCTTGTTAGAACACACAAACCATCTGTTCAGCATGAAAAACCTCTTACTGCTCCAAAGTGTATGAATAATCTGGAATGATACATCAGATGCAAAGGCCAAGAGAGGACTGAGTTTTTGCTAGAAATATTTTGATATAATGCTTTTTTTTTTAAAGGAATGTTTGTACTGTAAGCTATCCAAGTGCTTCTTGTGGTGGAAGTGGGAGATGTTTTCAGCCTAAAGTGGAAATGGAGCAGCTTGGTTTTGACACAAAGCAGAAACTCAATGTGATTCTGCATCCATCCAAACACTTAAGATGTCCTGATTTGGAGACAAATAGAAAATAATTAGAAACTGCTACGAACTTTTGCCTGCAACTTTCTGGTTCTTGGGATTTCAAATCTGTACCTTCAAACAACCTTTATTTGAAGTTTTTTTTCTTTTTTTAATGGTGAAAAAGGAGTTAGAAGGAAGAATGGGGAAAAGGGAAGAGAAAATGGAGGAAAGGTATAAAAAGGAGAACAAAATAATGGGAAGATTGCAGGGGAAGTGGAAAAGGGAATAGCAATAGAGAGCAATGGATATAGAGAAGAACATTAAGTAAGTGAAGAAAATACAAATTTAACGGGTGAAAAATATTAAGTTAATTCAGTTCTAAGCAACTCGTGAAAGCAGAAAATCTTGAACACTAAGTGAGGACTTCTGGAAACTTTTAGTTAAGTTTTATTCAGTTAAAATGGATAGATAAAAGTAGTATATAAGCATTTAAAAATGCTGTTGGTTTATTTAAGAAAAAATAAAATGAAACTTCAACTCTTTTTGAAAAGTTTCTGTTAAGAATTACATAGTTTTGATGCTGTTGTATTTCATGTGTTCAGAGGGACTCTGTAGGTGTCTGCCACCCATATATATGTGTTAAATTATCCAGTAGATAAACACAACAATCTATGTTACAGTGATTCTCCCAGTTTTATACTAAACAGTAACTGAGATCTTCTGTGTTAGTAATATTTGCAATCCTTTTGGAACAGTGTGGTTAGCCAAGTAATAGTTTACTTATGATTTTTATTTTAAAAGGTAGGATTGTAAGATTGAGAAGATTGAAATTTTAAATATGGGGTTTCCTTCTTTCTTCTCATAATAGTCTTCAAACTTTGGAAGGGAGTGTACTAGTGTTAGGAGCTCTAAACTTGGACGTTTATTTCAATCAACTACAACTCACTAAATTCTCAGGCCAAAGATGAGATTATTATGGTGGACGTTTTATTCAGCCTTATGGAATTGCACAGAAGATAGTTCAGATGTGCCGAGGTCGTATGGAGAAAGTGTTCAGTTGTGGGGTCTGCAGGAGGTTAAAGAGCAGCAGCCTTCAAGGTGATGTGAGCACCAAGTTGCAGCCAACTGTCCTCTGTTTTGTAAACTCACTGCTGTGATATCCATAAACAAACAAAATGTTTGGAGAGGATAAAAACGACTTTGAAGAAAAAACAGTCAAAAGATTGCATGAAGTAGTGGATTTAAAAAGTAGTCGTGCCTAACAATTCTGAGGTAAAATTGTTCTGCTATAATGTTGGATTTTGCATCTTGCCGGCTTTTGTGGTAAAAGACAACAATTGGAATGACGCAAACTGGGTGATTTAAGTTTGAATTAAGTTCCCATCCTAATAAATATGTGATTAAAAAAATATGTATACACATTCTGTAAGACACTGGAAGGCTATGTTACAATTTATTTATTGGAAGGCTTTTCTGGGCAGCTTGAGCACTTGTGATACTACTCAGTAAAGGCTAATTCAGGTCCATACACTGATTTAAAATGAAAAAGTGAAGTGAAAATTAGAAAAAGATAAAATGCCATGCAAGATATGATAAGGTTATTACCCCTTCAGCAGACTCTGTTGTAGCTGTCAGAGGCACAAAATGTGTGACCTAACTGAAATTTGAGGTGAAATGTTTTTCTTCTAGTTATTTCCATTGTCGTGTAGATATGTGCTGCTTGCATCTTTTGTGAGGCAGAATAGTCCGGGGTGAGCACCATAGCCTGATTTTCCCTGCTTGTACAAGGCAGCCAACTTCTTGGAGTATAGCTCTCTCTTCCCTCCTCCATGCTTCAGTTTCTCAAGAAAACCAGGGTTCTTCTTGGAGAGAAGCATTGCTGTGTTGTAGGCTTGACCCAGCACACAGCTGGATGAAGACCAAGAGTTACAGCTCACAGATGGACTTCACCAGTTTGACTTAAATGAAATACTGAGTACATCTGGCATTTCCAGTCAGATTTTGGTGTTTGGTCACTTTCTTGTGAATAAAATAAATAAATAAATAAATTTGGTCACTTTCCTTATATAAATTAATATCCTGGAGGATAGTTTCCTGCATTAGCTTCTGGCAGTGTGAATTTTTGTTGATATTTTGTTCATGATTTGTACTATTCTCTAACAGTGGATCAGAATCAAACTCCAGAACAATTTGAAGGCATACTTTTATTTTAACATTATTTTTTCACATTTTTAAGTTTGGGATACTGACTATTTGAAATCCATCTTAAGCTATACTTCCATGTATATAAAAAAACCGCTGAACTCTGGACTACTACAGAACATCTTATATCATATACAGCAGATTAATAAACTAGTAAAATTGATATGTAGGATTGTATTATGCATAGCATCTTCTCATTAGGTTATTTTAGGAAAGGGAGAGAACATTCATCTAGGAAAAAAAAGCACACTCAAAATCTAACAGCTTTATGGTTTCATTTCTCTTGCCCCTTCCCCACCTTCCCAACCAATATAATAAAAATTTTTCCCACAGCATTCCAGAGACATGATTTTTCTTATCACGATGATGAGTGTTTTCCTTCTGTTTGATTTTATTTTTGACATGAGCTACAACCTTAGTTTCCTCAATGCAAATATTAGTTGGATAAATTTTAATGAATGTTTCATAATCTGCAGTCATGGTCAGACTCTAGTAGTGGTGGAATTAAGTATGACAGGATTTAAGAAGATCATAAATGTCAAATAAAAATAATGAGTTCAGATGTTGCTTTGCTCAGAACAGAAGGCACAGATAAGAAAATCTGAAGCTTCCTGGTAAAACTAATACAGAAAAAATTAACCTTTTCTAAAACATGCCACTAAAATTCCTGAGGAGGTAAATCAGTGAAAACCTTGTTACTAAGTGTGTGTTATGTCAAACTTGTTAGGTATCTCTTCAGTGAAGTAAGGAAGAAGGTTTTGATTGGACATTTTGGCTGCATATGTGGGGTTTGTGCGTGAAGAAAGACTTTCCTGAGCTCAAATGTAAATGTTTTATGGATGTGTGAATGAGAGGAAGTAAATTAGGGATTTGGGGCAAGTTTTTTCTTTTTGCTACTCGATTGAAAATGACACATTTTTTCAGTGGACTCCAAAAATACATTCTTGACTCCTAATTCTGTTGCACAGGTGGCTTCTGGGATTTCTGCCAACAGATAGATACAGAGGACAACATCAAAACCTTTACCAAAGCTTAACAGAAATGGTATTAATAGTGTTATCCTATCTCTACATTGGAAAATTCTTCTACTATGGTTTATAACTTAAAAAGTTTTGCTAAGTAGCACAAGTAAGTAAAAGCAAGTTTTCTTAACTCTGAATCTGCTGAGAGTATCTGCATTGTCTTGCTTCTGCCTTCATGTGCATGTTCATTCTGCCTTTGTGCACGATGCTGCTATCGATATCAAAGTGATTTTAGATTTGGAAAGATTAAAGTGTTTTTGAGCTGATCACTTGCCAAGACATGAAGTTTTGGATACTATTTTAACATCATCTTTGCTTATTAATTCAATATTGGAGGGTATAATTCCAATCATTATAAATTTCAGTGTGGCCCTGTGTTTGTCCTAGGAGCTTTCAGTCCAGGCAGCAACTCACTATCCATTTCTTTCAATTGGATAAGTGAGTGAATTAAGGTAAAACTGTCTCATAACCTGTGAGACATCTCTATTGCCTATTGTAGTCTATAGGGTGCTTTTTCATCTGGCTGACAAAAGGCCCTCAGGAATTCAGTCCCTCATTTGAATGCTGAGTAGTATGAAGGCCATAAGCTTGTGACCTCTGAATTCTATAACTTGCACATCTCTCATTATTTAAATGCTTATAGCCTGAGGTACATGGACTGGGAAGGGATGTTTGGTCCAGAGGCAAGTCTCAGTACTGCTGAGATAATGATCTAACTGTAAGAGTTATTCTGAAAGAAAAATAGTGCCATTTTACAGTAACAATTTATTTGAGACCTTTGAAAAGGAGTTTTCAGGTGCCAGCTAATCTCAGCTATCATAACATTATTGCTGTCACTTTAAGAATAATACCTGACAGCTGCAGGGAAAAAAACTTGAGTTTTTGATGTCAATTTCTGTTCATTCCTAAAGGGATATCTTTCAGCTGTTCATTACAACTTTACAAACAACCAGTCATTAGAAAACATGGGTATTGATGTTCTAAGTTAACTTTTGAGATTGTTCTTGTGTGCCTGAATTGAGGTATAACTCATGTTGAAGTCTACTATTTCTGTGTGGAACTTTAGAAGTAACCCTATGGTGTTAGTAAATTGCATGAACATCAGACAGAGGGATGATGCAGCAACATGCCTTTTTGAGAAAATCTGGGAAGACATGTTTGAGGAATAATTACTGCTAGTAAAGAAGAGTTTTCTTTAGAGGCTGAAATACGTAATTTCTTTGGTTGTTGGTATTGCTTCATTTGAAGTGATCGAATATCCCATGCCCACTGACCATCTTTTCTGGGTGCCATCTATTCCATGGCTCCTCTCTCAGTGGTCCTGTTGGGTAAAAAAGCCCTCTAGTGCTTTCTTCCCAGGGGCTGGATGTATGGAAGCCTCTTGCTTAAGCTACATAGTGCACGGGGCAGGGGAGGGAAGTCGTAGTATTTACTACTTACTTGTACTTTATGTGTGCATAGTAAGTCGCTCAGTCTTTTGCACCCTAGAGTGATGATCTTGCACCTGGAAGTTCTTCATTATTATTTACTTTCTTTTTATTGTTCTTTTTCATAACTCTTCTGCTTTTCCTTTCGTGAATTGTCGTATGTCATGTGATGCCATTTTCTCACATTACAGGCTATAGGAGGTAGGTGTGAGGTGCTATGTCAGTATATGGTGGTATTATATATTAATGTTTGTACCATTTGTTGTTTGTCAGGAAACTGATCGCTGCAAAACACAGTTGCCCGTAAATGCCATCATTGAGCCTTGGCTTCTGTCCTGGAGATGCCTACTACCCCAGTGTCACTGTTCATATTATCTGCTTATTCAGAATTTCAGTTCAGTTGATTTCTTCCCTGTGGAGATATCCATGATTGTGCTTTCCAGTGCCATCTCTAATAGATTTGTTTGCTTTGGTAATGTTTGGTATTTTCCAGCTAAGTATTGAACCTATGATTTCTCCGTCCTTTCCCTCAGTTAATGTATTTAGAAGTTCTTCTTGATTTTCTCTGCAAGTGTACCAGCCAATAACCTGTGCATCCTGGCCTGGATAAGAAGGCCTTCCAGCCCTCACAACAGGATCTAGGCAGCACTGTTTTGTTTTGCAGAATAATCCAGTTAATCTTAATGTACCTCTTAGCACAACACTGTCATTTTCTTCTAGGCATTTCTTTGTTTCTTAAATAGAAAGCTTCTGCCCCTTTCTGATTTTATTCTATTTTTTGTGTATCCACACATGCAATTCTGATTTCAACAGATGTCAGACACATTAAGTTGTAAAATGTATATCTTATTCATTCTTTTCATCATTTGTCTTGCTTATATTTCCAGACATGAAGTAATGGTAACCACCTGCATGTTTATCAAATGCACTTTTTAAAAACCAGCATCCTGTGTTTTTTCAGGTTAAACACACACTGATATATTTGAGTTACTAATTTACACAGTTGCAGCAAAGAAAACTGATAGTGGATTGGAAGGACAGTAGGAAAAGAAGAGAGAATGCTGGGCTGGGCATTATTAGTTTGCTTTTTAGGAAACAAAAATCTCTGAGCATAGGAAACTAGCATGTGTCTAAGACACCAGAGCTTAGTTGAATGAATTCCCAGAAGAGCATGTATATCCATGTGAATTGAATTGTGTGATGAGCACTATTTAAAGGAAAGATCTACAATACTTCAAACTTCTTGATTGGTCATTGCCTGAGTTATCATTAAACAACTACTAAGGGTTGGGATAATAGAGGAGAAAATATAAGAGAGATAGGAGACAAGCTAGAGAATTAAGCTTGAAATAACTGGAAAGGAAGCTAGTGTAAGAGTACAAGCGTGAAGGAAGTAAAAACAATACAGCATGGAATAAATTACAAGAGATAAAGTAACAACAGATGAGAAAGTTGAGGAATAGTGAAGGACGGAATCCTCATATGGCTGTTTGCAGTCATAAAAGGCTACAAAGGATTTTGCAGCAGCAAAGTCTAAGGACAAAACCAGGGTTGCAGTAAGGTCACAGAAGCAAGAAAGTGGTTACATGTGTATTGTAGTGTAATACCTTGGAAACTACAAGAAGGAAGGGACCCGTGCTGGAGCAATTTATAAGAACTGGAGCCTGTGGGAAAAACTCACTTTAGTAAAGTTCACGGAGGACTGTCTCTCATGGGAGGAACCCCATGCTGGAGCAGAAGTGTGTGAGGAGTCGTTCCCCTGAAGAGGAAGAAGTGGCACAGTCAGTGTGTGATGAACCAACCTCAATGCCTGGCACCTCCGATGGGGCAACAAGGGAGAGAATCAAGAACAAAATTTAAAAAAAAACCATCCCTTTCGTCCCTCCAGGACCCCCTCTGTCAGTCACACTCCACACCTGAGCTGGGACTGAGGTCCCTTCACAGCTACACCCCCACACTCTCACAGTCACACCAGGCTGCTGAGCTGGCTCAGCCCCGGGTTTCCCACAGCAGAGTCTCAGATGAACCAATCCTTAAAATAATTTAATCTTGGTCCAGTAACAAAATTTAAAAAAATACAGCTGAAGCTGGTGCCTCTATGGAGGAACCCCAAACAAAGGACCCCCTGGGATTTTATCCTCCCACAGTCTAAGCACAGGAAAGCCTGGAACCCTCGGCTCCTGCCGTGTCTTTGAGTGTCCGGTCCCCTGGCCGGGCCACAGGTCCCCAGGCCCTTTGTGGGGCAAAGGGTCAGTGATTCCTGACCCTTTGCTTTGGGCTTGGGCTCCCAGAGCTCAACCTGCGGCTGCCACTGCAGCTGCTCACTGAGATACTGGCACGGGATGGATTCCTCAACAAAAATTAAGACTGGGAGGAAGGAAGGGGTTGGAGGGGGAAGATGATTCTAAGGTTTGGTTTTATTTCTCATTATCCTTCTCTGATTTAATTGGTAATAAATTCAGTTAGTTTCCCCAAGTCCAGTCTCTTTTGCTGCTGTCAATAAATAGTAAGTGTATCCCTCCCTTCCCTTATCTCAACCTAGGAGCCATTTGCTGCATCTTCTCTCCCCTGTCCAGCTGAGGAGGGCAGTGATGGAGCAGCATTGGTGGTCAACCCAACACAGCTCATTCATTTCAGTCCAGTAAACTGGATTCAGCTAGCAGCCTCCTTTGAAATGTATGATTTTGTTAACACTTGATTTTCTGCATTGTAATTTCTTCTGATCTTCAGTAGCTTTGTTGGTTGTGTTGCCATATTTTTTTGTAGTTCTCGTTTTTTTTATACAGTATCTGGTCTTACATTGAAATGGAACCTGTGCGTGACTTGGTTTTTTGTTTAAGTAAAAAAAGTTTTCATTGGTGTGTTTATATCAGCTGAAGGCTGTCTGGTTACCATTATTGCTGTAGAGTATATACTGCTTTCTCTTGGAGCAAGGCTACGTATGTTACACTGATTCACTGTTGTTGTGGAACCAAGAGTAAGCAGTAAGCAAAATACAAGCAGAACATTAACCTTTTGGAATAATGAGGGGGTATGGAAGATTTACGGACAACATGCTTGCTCAAAGAGTAAGCAGATTAAAATAGGATACCTACTAATAAAATTGTGCTATTGCAGTTCTGTAAAGTTGTTTCTTTTTAACAAGAGTGTGCAGAAACGTTGGGCAAGTGAGTTTGGGACTTTGTAAGCATCACAAAAGCAAAGTGAATGAAATGAAATGATAGAAATTGTAATGCTGTTCTGGGACAGCATCTTGGGGATTAAATTCCAAGAAACCTGTGCACCACTGTGTGCACTCTAAAGAGGGTGTTCCTTACTTGTGGACTACTGCAAGTCTTCAGACCAAGTAAAGCATTACTGCCTCTAACATTTGCCATTTAGGACTCTCATACTAATATAGGTGGATGGATGCAGAAAGGGAATGGTGTAAGCTTTACCAAGAAAACAAACACTGAGTGCTGCAGCTGTTTTTTCCTGCTCAGAGATAATAAACCATGCTGCAGAAGTGAGCCAATTTGCTGACTACACGTTGTGAATGCCTGCTTTGTGGGATCTCTGCTATCCCCCAGCATATAATTTTCAGTTTAGGATGAGATCAGTGTTCAATTTTGTTCATTTGACACTGCAACTCTGTCTACAGGTTCAGCAATGCTAAATATTAACCTAGTGCAGCAGCTTGAAAAATAGTTTTTTATTAAAACTAATGCAGATTGGAGTTGCATTAATCTCTGGTGATGATGGTATTTGCTAACTGTGTGCCTGTTCCTGTTTGGCGTATGACTCTTCGTATTCAGTTTATTTTTATTTTTTCCCTGACAGTATCTTAACTTCTTTACCCTGGAGTTCTTCCTTGCAGGAAGCAGGCAAGCATTTCATCTCAAGAGTTTTATTTTAAAATGTATTATGTCTCTTAAGGCATGGTGGCCTGCAGGAAGTGTTTAAACTGCTACTTGCCAAGTCATGTTTTGCTTATCACTTACACATTTAGGTCAGATAATAAAATTGCTACTGAAAGTTCTTCCAGCCAGCAGAGAAAGTGAAATGCAATTATCTCAATGACACTAATAAATATGGGCTCCTTAACCTGAGATTTTATTAAGATGGTAGATTCTTGGTAGTCTAAAAGATAATTGCATTTTGAATAAGTCAAATGTCAGTTTTATGTGTTAAAAACTGTACTAGTAAAGCTCTGTTTGATCCTCAGCCTGAAAAATTCTTATTAAATAATCTCTTAAGTGAACCAAAACAGTGGCAAATTAGAATTCTGAGATTAAATTATAAGGAATTAAGAAAAAGTGATAGAATTTGAAAATATCAGTCTTTAAATTTTATTTTCCTATTGTACAGGCTTCTTTCAAATTTAAGTGTGGTAGCGAAGCTTCATGGACTGCCTAAAAGTTTTGGGTGTGCATGCAGTTTCATCCTAAAATATGGGTTTATTATTGACAATTACACAGAACTCTTACACAGTTAAACAAAATTAATTCTTAGCTCTTCTTATGGGGTTTGTCTCATTTTTGATGCTTTGTTCTAAGCTCAGTTTTGTTAAATTGCTCCTTGGGTTTTACCAATTGAAAAAATTATCTGCAGTTTTAATAGAAGGAATATATTTTGCTAACATCTTCCCAGACATCCCATTGAAAGCATGACATACCATAACCCTTTTAGAGTACTGGTGCAAGGATTTTTATGTTCAGTAGAAATGAATGTTGTTCATCTAGACGATACTTGATTTTAAAAGCTGAAGTATTTTCAGGGGTCTTTAGAAATTTGTTTGTTGCAAAAGCAGATATGCCACGATTTGTAGTAAGCCTGAGTTAGCAATTATTTGGTATCTTTCTAATGTTTAAAGATACTCTATTAATTTCTACTAATAGAAATAATTTATAATTTTATTTTAATTTGTTGTTATTTCCATTTCTGTTGAATCTTGGTAGTATTTTAGCCTTTTCAGTATTTTGAAATTTTCAAAAATCTTGATTTTTCAGATGTACTTGCTAACAATATTAGCATTATCTCAACCAGTTTTCTAAGTCACTTAGAGTGATGTCTCCTCATCCTTTTTCTTCCCCAAAAACTTCTGCTACTGTCTCTTTGCCTTCCCTCTTCTCATCTTTCCTCTTGCTCTGTTGCTAGCTGCCCCAGAGCAGTTGGAATCTCTTTGGCCCCGATTGCAGGGGCCCTCCTGACAGCTGCAGAAGTACGAGGATGTTTATCCTAACCAGAATCCCAGCTGTTACACAGTTCCTGGACCATGCTGCAGCAAGTGATCTGCCTTATGTGGAGCAAGTACAAGTTTAGTCAGGAATGTTTGCTTGAGCTTTGCCCCATGTCTTTACCTCTGTGAAATTAGTATAAATTCTATTATGTTCAACCAGTCTGAGAACTAGAAACTGATCTAAGTAGTATTTAACCTAAAACTCTGCCATGATCTTTCATGTTTTAAGACTACCTTACTGTATTAATCATGGTTTTGTTTTTTTTTTTTTTAACAAAGGCTGCAAGACAAGAGGAACTCATTAGCTCTGGGTTTCTTGATGTTATCTGTTATTATTTTTAATGTCCCTTTGTGCTAGTCAGAAATGTACTTATCAGTGTTTCCTTTAATTTCAGCTTAATTTAAAAGTGACTTGGTTTATGGTAAAAAGCAGTGAATAACACAATTTCTGAAACACATTGCTAGTAAATCTAAATTTACTTTTTAAGCATAAAAATATACTTCTGAATTAGTTGGTTTTGATAGTTATATTTGTCTAAGGTATCATCGTTCATGTATTTGAAAACACTAAATTCCAGTATAAAGGAGAAGAAAAACTATAATATTGGTCTAACATAGATGAAGTATTAATTTTAAATTATTTTTCTGTCCAAATAAAATTACTGTATTCTTCAAACACATTTGTTTTAAAATTTTGAGAGTAGTGATGACTCATGAAAATTAGTGTTATGAAAATAACCCAAATAGATAAAACAGATAATACTTCTATCTTTTCCACCTGTTTTTCAGTGCCAGAGAAGTTTTCCCTTCTTATTGCTAACTCTGTTGCCAGAACTTTACCAAGTCATGCAGACATTCAGTTCTGCGCTGCTTGAACACAGTCGGTGTCTGTCAGTGTTCTCCACATGGTCAGCTATTGCTGCTTTTCCTAGCTTAATGTTTCTTAAGCAAGCCTATTACTTTATTTTTTATTTTAATTTCCCCCATTTTTTTTCTGGAAATAGTGTGATGATACAAAGAAACATAAAAAATGGAGAAACAGTAGTTAGCCAAACAGCTCCCAAAAACCCTACAGCAAATCAGTTCTGTATAAAGGTAGCACAGTAGATGGTATAAACTGGGCTAGTGTAGTTCAGTGGTCAGTCACCAGCAAAAAATGTAGAGTCTGCTTCCAGAGAGCAGTGGCATCTTGGCATAACTATGCAGATATTGTGTGTCTTTGCTCCTAAACAGTTCTTCCCCAGGAGTCACACATATATTAGTTTGCTTGGAGGTGAAACTGCTGGCTCATTTCTCTTCTGTGCTGCTTCAGCTCATTTCCCCCCAGCTAGCATTTCCAAGAATGACTGCCAGAGAAGGTCACTATTTCCTAATCTACCAGGACCTGCAGAGGCATTTTGCCTCTGCTCTGAGCCACTTTCTTTTATGTCAATAGGCCAGAGAGATGCCAGTGAGGCAAAAAAGCAACCAACCAACCAAAACAATACTGGAATGCTACTTCTAAGTACAACGTGTCCCTTAGCTCATCAAGCACTTTTGAAAATAAGGTATGAGCATGAGCTTCATGTTTTCAAGAAGGAATCAATCCCAGTTTTAAGCCTGATATTTGAATTGTTCATGTGAAAACTATCATGATGTTGTGCTGAACAAACAGCTTTGAGAGTGTATTTTGATGTGCATGATCTCATTTGCAACACAGTAGGTCAGGACTGGCTATTAGTATATATGTTTTCCTTTTTGTTTTAATTAATTCCCTAATCTTTCAGTAAATAATTATCGGTCTTTCATTTTTATGGAAGCT